>PVIU01010441.1:0-70089 GCA_004026605.1 Ondatra zibethicus | reverse complement strand
ATTGAGCCCCCAAGGTGCAGTTGAAGAGCAGAAGGTGGGAGAAGATAAGAAAGGAAGTTAGGACCGTGAGGGGCTGGTCCACCTACTGAGACAGTGTGCCTGAATTAATGGGAGCGCACCAATCCAGCTGGACTGGGACTGAATGAGCATATGATCAAACCAGACTCTCTGAATGTGGCAGCGAAAGTTGGCGGATGGAGAACCCAACAACAATGACACCAGGACCTATCTCTTCTGCATGTATTATCGTTTTGGGAACCGAGTCTTTTTGAATGCACCCCTTCCAAGGCCGGGAGGGATGGGGGTGGGCCTTGGACTTCCAACAGGGCAGGGCACCATGCCCTCTCTCAAGGAAGAAGGGAGAGGGAGGAGGGGTGGGGGGGTAGCGGGAGGGGACCGGGAGAAGGGGAAGAAAGGAAAAAATGTTATTTCTTTAATTATGTTTTTGAATGGAAAAAAATAAAACAATGTAATAAAGAAAAAGAATACAGAGACTTGGAAGAAGCTCAACGAGTAATGTGCTGAACTTGCAAGCATGAGGGTACAAGCTCCATTCCAGAAGCTATGCAAAAACATATGTGCAGCACGAATTCTAATTGGTCTTAATAAATAAAACCCAGAGTTAGATATTAAGGGGTGAAAGGTGAAGGGTCAGAGAAGCAGAGAAGCCACTAGAGAGAGCTTACCTCTACCAATGCTCAGACTGAAGGGATGATCCTGTTTCTACTAATTCTCATACTGCATACTCAGACTGCAGCTGTCTCCTCCAAACCTCAAGCTGCAATGCTCCTGTCTCCTCCCACCTTTTATCTCTTTCTCTGTATCCACCTCCCTAGTGCTGTGATTAAAGGTGTGGTACTCCCAGGTACGGGGATTAAAGGTGTGAGCCACCACCGCCTGGCCTCTAGTAGCTTACCGCTGCACTCTGATCTTCAGGTAAGCTTTGTTTGTTAAAAAAACAAACAAAATATCACTACATATATGTGTGGGGGTGGAGAGATGGCTCAGCAGCTAAGAGCATTGGATGCTCCTCCAGAGAATTCAGTTTCATTTCCTATCACCACCATGGTGGTTGGTGTAGGAGGGTCCTTTTGTATTTGGGTTGCTTTTATTGGTTAATAAAGAAACTGCCTTGGCCTTCTTATAGGGCAGGACTTAGATAGACAGGATAAAGAGAACAGAATGCTGGGAAGGGGACAGAGTTAGAGAGAGCCGCCGCCATGAAGCTCCCAGGTCACACACACTGAATCTTTCCCAGTAAGCCACGACTTATGGTGACACAGATTATTAGAAATGGGTTAAACAAATATTTGAGAATTAACCAATAAGAGGCTAGAGCTAATGGGCCAGGCAGTATTTAAATGAATACAGTTTCCATATAAGTAACTACGCCCATATTCCCAAATATTGTTTCTAAATGTTCTTTAAATTTAAATTTAAAGGGGGAGATGATATAGATATGGATAATTTACATTGGTATAAATTTTGCTTTATTGATATAAATTTAAGGTCAATTTTGTTATATATATGTATTTCTGATCTTAATTAAGGTATTGTAATTGTGTAGTTCATTTAAAAATGTAATGTATAATTAGGAAATATAGGTTGTTAATAGATAATCATAGATACAGTCAAGCTTGTAGTCATGTTAGTTAGATTTTCTAGATATATAGAGGTATATTTCAGTTAGATAGACATTCTTCATATCTTTCAAAGAAGACAGAATATGGCATTTAATGCTTTAATAACTTAGGACTTTTTATGACAATGAGACACATCTGCTCCTGGCAGCACCAGCTACTTCAAAAGGAAGATGGGCATCGAAGAGACTCCTTATGTAGTTGGTTTGCCATTTGGGCAAGAAAGTGATCTTGCCTGGACTGTTGCATAAACTGGACACAAAGAACCCGCAGATAGAGGACTGTTGAACTTGCCTAAAGGTGAGATGATCCTTCAGGGTTCCTGCTTCATAAAAGAGTCTGCGAGACATTCTACAGGATACAGAAGAAAGTGACTGAACTGTCTTTAAATTTTCCTGCTTCATTTAAAAGTCTGCTGGATACTATGGGCCTGTAGACTAAAGATGGATGCCCAACGGTACAAAGGAACTTTGGGTGACTGTACAGACAGCGAGATGTCTCTGTCATTTCTAAAATTTGGAAGTTGCTTATTTCTTGTTTACTTAGGTAATATTTTATCCTTCTGGAGTCTTTGATGGAGTTAAAAAATGGATAGTTATAGTTATAGTTTTCCTTTGTCATGATAAAAGATAAAATAGGTGGTAAATGTAATTCTTGCTTGATAACGGTTTTGTTATATTTAACTTTACTATGTTAAAATGAAAGCCTTTCTTTTTTGTTTAAATAGAAAAAGGGGAAATGGTGTAGGAGGGTCCTTTTGTATTTGGGTTGCTTTTATTGGTTAATAAAGAAACTGCCTTGGCCTTCTTATAGGGCAGGACTTAGATAGACAGGATAAAGAGAACAGAATGCTGGGAAGGGGACAGAGTTAGAGAGAGCCGCCGCCATGAAGCTCCCAGGTCATACACACTGAATCTTTCCCAGTAAGCCACGACTTATGGTGACACAGATTATTAGAAATGGGTTAAACAAATATTTGAGAGTTAACCAATAAGAGGCTAGAGCTAATGGGCCAAGCAGTATTTCAATGAATACAGTTTCCATATAATTATTTCAGGTATAAGCTAGCCAGGCACCAGGCGGCAGGAGCGGAGTGGCCACTGGGACCAAAAGCAGGCCCGCGCGCCTCTTGCAACAGTGGTTAACAACCATTTATAACTCCAGTTTTGGGGAACTGGGTATCTTTTTCTGGCCTCTGAGGGTACAACTTATACACAGAAAACAAAAGAATAAATAAATCTTTGAAAAATTATATAAGTAACAGCAATTAAAGAAATGGGGGACATACATTCATTTGAGACAGAGCAAGATGGGGTACAGGTTAAGGGTTGGAGGGAGAAAAAGGCAAGGGAGAAATGATGCAATTTGTACTTTAATTATGAAGATTAAAAAGTATATTTAAAGAATTAAAAAAAATCCTGGTGCTGTTCTGTGTACTTGTCATCACAGTGGAAGAAGAGAAGCAGACCCTGGGGTTCACTGTCCAGCCAGCCTAGTGCATGCTTCAGACCACAAAGAGACCCTAACAAGAAAAAAAAGCGGCCCTCAGCTAAGGAACAACACCTGAGGTTGTTCTCAGGTCATGACATGAGTATATGTTTACCCACATAGATATATATATACCTGCACATGCACACACACATACCCACACACCCCTCCACACACACTATATGCCTGTACATATATGCATACACCTGCACAAATACACATGCACCTGCATACACACACACACATATGCGCCTGTATACATATGCACATGCATGCACACACACAGATGCACCTGTATACATATGCACCTCCATGCACACACACATATTCACCTGCACAAACACAGAGCAAAGGTAAACCTTGCTTTCCTCATTCAAGTACCTAACCTAACCTCATTCATAACCTAAAGACAACCTGCATCACATGTTTCCTGGTGAAAAGGACTCTGAACTGTTGGCTACAGGCCAAGTCTGCTGGATTTGAAGTTCCATATAGGACTGCCGTTGGATGTGCCCTTGACACTAATGAGTACTACTGGGATTTGAGCTATTTGTGTGCCATCAGAAGCAAAGCTTGAAACAAGAGTCTAAATTTGGTTCCCAAAAAAAGGAGTCCCATTACACTTGCAGTTAAACTACCAGAGCTCCTATGTCCATGACCATCTGCTTTAGGAAGCTCTTGAAATGCACTTTCTAATTATGTTTTGTGTCTTATGGGCATCCCCATGAATTCCTGAACATAATATATGATCTATGGGTCTGTGGGCAACTCTATTCCCTTTGGATAAATTGTTTAATTTACAAATGAAAAATGAAATAAAGGAAAACTCTTAAATTACACACTACTAAATGATAAATATTGAAATTGCATCTGCAAAAAGCACTTAAAGAGAAGATATGTTTGCTTTTTAATTGATATTTTAATTTTTATATATTCTGGAAATAACACAAGTTGCTGAATATTGTTAATTAAACCAGCAGGCGTTTGTAAACTCTGAAGCCTTCAGTTTTCCTGTCAATAGCAGTGTGAGAGGTTTTGTCTGTCTGAATGAGCTTACATTTCAGTAGTGTTGACTGTATTTTCTCACTTATTCAAATGATTTCAGTGACTCTTTGTCAAAAGTTCTTTTTAAATGCAAATAAATTTCATAAATTAAAAAAAAAAGAGGGAGAGAGAAGCCTTCAAAGAAAACTCAGTGGGAGAGAGATTTCCCTTTATCTTTAAATATGTTATGGGGTCTGTATCTGTGAGAATTCTGTAGAGGAACAGCTTGATAGGATGAATGCATATTACAAAGGGTTGTTTTTAGGCTGGCTTATACTACGAAGTCCGGGTAGTCAACAATGGCTGTTCAGACCGGAGAGCTGAGAACCTAGCATTTGCTCAGTCTATGAAGATGGATACTTCAACAACCCCAACCTGAAAATGAAGTGTGATGTCAGGGGCTTTGAGAGCTCAAGCAGGTGAATAGAGTTGAGATGTCAACATACCAGAGGAAGGATTATCTGATAGAAGTTAATCCTGTCCTGACAAGTCCTGAGGGACCATTGACTTTGAAAACTCTTGTTCACTTTTGCTAAAGCAGCTTGGTGTCTCCACGATATCTGCTTTGTAGTGTGTAATCATAATATTACATATATACATCACATGAGAGTATTTATAAACATATTATTATTAATATAAATAATTCCTTACTTAACCCCCTGACAGTATAGAACAGTGGTTCTCAATCTGTGGGTCATGACCCTTCGGTGGGGGGGTCAAATGTTCCTTTCACAGGTTCACCTAAGATCAATAGAAAACACAGGCATTTACATCATGATTCATAACAACAGCAAAATTACAGTTATGAAGTAACAATGAAAATAACTTTATGGTTGGGGTCACCACAACATGAGAAAGTGTATTTATTAAAGGGTCACAGCATTAGGAAGGTTGAGAACCAGTGGTCTAGAAGTTCTTGGGACAGTTACAGCTCTTCAGATCACACTGGAAGAACTGAAAATCTGGGTTTTCTTACCATTTACTTCATTTGTAAGCTTGCTTAGAGTCCTTTGGAAATATATGCAGGAATAGCATTGCTGGATAATACGGTACTTCTACTTTTAATATATTTTTAGAGGAACCACCATATCGATTACTGTAGTGACTGAACTAATTTACCTTCCCACTATCAGTGAAGGGTTGCAGTTCCCCTACATCGGTTATTTAAAAATTATGTGTATGTGCGTGTGCCTGTGTTGTATGAGTTTCCCCTGAAACTGGAACATTCCATTCTCCAGTGATGCTCCTTATGCAGAAAGGTGCTCAACTCAAAATAGATTCAGGAAGTCCCTGAACCTGAGCACATTCACAAGGCCTTTTCTTCCCCAAAGTAAACAAACCTAGCTGTGGAGAATCACTCTCAGATAAACCAATTAGCAAAGAAGACTCTAAGACAAGACAAGCTGAGACCAGACCTGTTGTCTGGAAGAGGCACCTGGAAAGGATCCTCTACAACCTCCAGGGTCCCAGCTTTGTGAACTGTCACCCATGCTGGGGTGGGCTTTGCTGATGCAGTTGTCTTTGAGTCATTTCTGCTTCTCTAAGTAACCACAGTAAAACTCACTGATTCGCCACATTGGACTTAGGTGGTATCCATATGTTGGTATGTAGTGGGCTCTCTTTCTGGGGTGAGCCGAGGTACATCTTATTTCTCCCCAGGAAAAGGGTTATCACACCACAGCCTACTTGTCTGTATGTGTACCATAGATATTAGATACCCAGAGAGGCCAAAGAGGGATTAGATTCTCTGTGGCTGGAGTCATTGGTAGTTGTGTGCCATCTGATATAGGTGCTGCAAATGAACCCTAGTCTTGTACAAGATCAGAAAGAGCCCTTAATTACCGAGCCATCTCTCTAGCCTGTCTCTTCTCCCATCTTTGTAGTATAGTCTAATCCCAAGTAGTGTGATACCTACAGCAATTGTTCTTTCTACCCAATATAGAGTTGGTTATTTTGGGGGTATTTTGTGCATATATGTAGTAAGAAGCACGTGGGCTGCATCCTTCCACCTGGCTCCTGGCTGCCGAAATAATTACACAGAAACTGTATTCATTTAAACTCTGCCTGGCCCATTAGTTCTAGCCCCTTCTTGGCCAACTCTCACATCTTAAACTAACCCATATCTAGTAATCTGTGTATCATCACGGGGTCATGGCTTAATAGGAAGATTCTAACCTACGTCCATCTCAGGCTGGAGAAACATGGTGTCTGCCACACTTCCCTTCCTCCCAGCATTCTATCCTATCTACTCCGCCTACCTGATTTCTGCCCTATCAAAAGGTCAAGGCAGTTTTCTTTATTCAACCAATGAAAGCAATACAAATGAAGAAGCACCTCTTACACCATATCCCCTTTTTCTGTTTAAACAAAAAAGAAAGGCTTTCACTTTAATACAGTCAAATTACATATAACAAAAGAGTTATCAAGCAAGAATTACAGTTACAATATTTAGATCTAATTTATCTTTTATCATAACAATGGAAAACTATTACTATAACTATCTATTCTGGCCTTTGGGTAAAGAAATGCCCATACTTCAACCACTGACAGAGATACAGAGTATCCATAAATGGATAAAACAGAATGGTCATATCTTGCCAAGACAGATAAGGTAGTTTTGAAAAGTTTCTTGCCTTTGAAAATGGTATGTCAGTTACTTTAGGCCTTAGCCAAAGTTGGTTGCTTCAACATTGCAAATGAGACTTTGGGTGATTGCCCAGATAGTCAGTTGTCTGTGTCATTTGTTGTACATTTTGAAAGTTTCTCGATTACACTTCCTGTCCACTCAAGTAATATTACTTCCCTTCTCAGATCTTTGATGGAGTTGAAGATTAGATAATTGTAGTTACCTTCCTCAAAATTTAGCCAAGCCTAATTTCAATGCAATAGTTAGACTCCTTAAAATAGAATGTTTAGTAAAAGTTTTGTTATGCATTTCTTGCTTAATATTGTTTATTGTTTGTAATTTTATATTTGGTATCTGCTCCTATTGTATATAGCTGTGTTGGGTTTGGATCAATCTTGTTTAGACAGAAAGGGGAGATGATGGGGGAAATTATCAACCAATCACATCTAGTTGGGGTGTAGCTACCTGAACCCCCAGGTAGATAAAAGGAGAGAACACAGGTGCTCTCTCTCTCCATGCAGTGTTCGCAGGACAGATAGGACTTTGGAGCTCCCACCCTTGTAGCGTGAGTGTCCTCTCTTTTCAATCATTAAAAATACTCGTTCTTCTTGAGCAGGCTTGGTTATTTATTGTGCCGACCTAATCCATCTACACCTATACAAAAGCTACCAATTAAGTACAAGCTAATTTAATTAACTTTTATTAATAGATACATTTATTAAAGAGTTTATCAAATTCAAATAGTTTCTAGAATTATCTTTAAGTCACAGTCTCATGCCATCCCTAAATAGGAATAATTGCATTTCTTCCTTTCCTGTTTATGCCCCCTTATTTATTTTGAATGCCCCATTTCTCTGGCTAAGCCAACAAGCACCATATTGAATAAGCTTGGAGAGCATGGGTATCTTTTGTCCTGCCTGATTTTAGAGGGGCTGCTGTCACATTGCTCTGACTTAATAATGGCTGCAGGTGTATTACATATAGCCCTATTGTGTTATGTTATTACAATTCCTTTCTTTGCAGCATTTGTCATGAAGAGATATTGGGTTTCTCAAAAGCTTTCTCAGTGAGGTAAGTATGTGCTTCCTATCCTCAGGTCTGTTTATGTGCTATTCCCCATTTATTGACTTATGTTTGTTGAGCCATCCTTGCATTTCTGGAATGAAAAAAGACTTCATTGTGGCCTATGATGTCTTTAAGGTGTCACTGAATTGGGTTTGCAATTATTTTACCGTGTCAGAGATCATTTGGGAAATTGGTCTACAGTTCTTTCAAAATTATACATACCCGTTTTTGGTATTAAGTAATATTAGTTTTACAAAATGAGTTTTATGGCCCTTTTTGTTTCAGCTTGAAGAAAATTTCTGCTAATTCTTCTTTAATGATTGCTTAGATTCAGAAAACAGCTGCCCAATCCTGGACTTCTTTTGTTGAATGTCCCTTTATTAGAGCTTCAATCCCATTACTCACTTCAGCTCTTTAAACTGTTTATCTTCTCAGTTTAATTTTGGACCCCAAGCTGTAGTAAAGAAAGCTAGATAAGGAACAGGTAGACATAAATTTATTTTTCTCTGCTCTTGACCATGGTTGTGATGTGATTGTCTTTTTCAATGTCCAGCCTTGACTTCCCCACAATAATGGACTGTAACATGGAGTTTTGAACTAAAATAAACATGTTCTCCTCTACAATAAAATAGTTAAATTATTAATTAAATAGAAAGTTCAATAAAATATATATATTATATATTCTGATCAAAAAGGGATGGGGATAGAAATGAATATAAATAATTACAGTCAATTTTTAACAATAGAATGGAGTTTTTATAAATAGAACATCACCTGATAAATTGTAGAGAATATAGAAAACAAATAATTCAGGAAATCCAGGAAAGCACTGTCTAAAAATACAAAAGTGAAAGAGGGCTAGCATTACAGTTCAATTGTTAGATTAATTTACCTAATAAAAGCAGCTTCAGAAGGGAGGGATTTGTTTGAGCTCACAGTTTAAAGGTTTAGTGCATCATGGTGGGGAAATCACAGCAGCAGGAAGGTACAGCAGTTAGTTACACTGTGTTCACAGACAAGAAGCAGAAAGTAAAGAATGCTGGTGTTCAGCTTATCTTCTTCTGTGCTCTTCTCATTCCATCTGAGATCCTCCATCACATGGGATGATATTGCCTGAGTTCTGTAAGAATGCAGGCTGAGCAAACCACAGAGAGCAAGCTAGTAAGCAGAAGTACTCCATGGCCTCTTTATTAGCACCTGACTCTGGGTTCTTAGTTAGAATTCCTGCCCTGGTTTCCCTCAGTTAAAGCTCTCTTGAGATTGCTTAAAGACACATGGAAAGGCATGTCTTCTAGATGATTCCGGTCAACTTCACAGTGAGGATTAACCACAGCTGTGGTAGGACACTTGACTACCAGGAACAAGATCCTGAATTCCATCCCCAACACTGGGAAAAGAATCATATATTTCTGTTGGTAAGACTTTGTTCATTGAAAATAAGGGAGTTAGTGGACACAAAAAAATTGAGGTTTACTAATCAATACCTTTCCTATACATCAATTACACTGAAAAATTCAACTTGAAAATCAAAGTATTCACAGTCAAAGGAAAAACCTGGTCCAATCAAAAATGAGACACTATAAATGCCAAGGGTTGGTAGTATTATCTACTTCTTTAATGAAGGGTATTAACAAATATCTGGTTAAGGAAAGAAGCCATTGTTCTTAGTCATTTAGTCTGTAGTCTGTAGTCATTTCCATGGCTACTTCAATCACCCCTCAAAGGAACTTAGATATTCAATTTTATTTAAAGTTCTAGGAAATTATTGGAAACTCAGCAATGTCCTGGACTATTATATCTAGGTGTAATTGAGAAAAACAATGCTTTACTTATCATGAAATACTAAGAATATGGGTTAACCTTTGAGGTTTTAGAACATGCTAAAATAGTACAGTAAATAAAATGTATTCGTGATCAAAGAGATCAATAGAATAAAATAAAGTTCAGAATTAGACACATTAGTTTACTGAAAATTAATCTGTAATGCAAAATGTTTTAAGTTATTGCTTAAAAATTAGAAAAATAATTTAATAGACTGAAGGCCATTTTAAATTCAACATGTGATACAAATATACAGATAGCTAGAAAGCTAGTAGTTATAAAAGTAGATTGGATGGATGATAGAAAATAGATGGCAGACAGATAGTGTGGTGGCTAGTTTTCTCTCAGCTTGAGTCATATGAAGAGAGGGACCCTCCAATGAGAAAATGCCCCACCAGATGGACCCATAGGCAAGCCTGCAGTACATTTTTTTAGATTGATGGTTGATGTGGAAGGGCCCAATTCATTTGCAATGCTGCCACCTCTAGGCTGCTGGGCCTGAGGACTATAAGAGAACAGGTTTAGCAAACTGTGGAGAGCAAGTCAGTAGCAGCACTCTTCTGTGGCCTCTACATCAGCTCCTTGCAGGTTCTGGCTCTGTTTCAATTCCTGCTCTGGCTTCCCTCATTGATATGAACCTAGAAGCTGACAGAAAACCTTTCCTCTCCAAGATGCATTTGCTCTTGGTGCTTTATCACAGCAAAAGGAATCCTAAAAGACAGACAAGCAGATAGACTAACAGACAAATTTAAAGAGCTAGTATGAATTAAAGTGACATAATATGAATACACATGTAGTATTAAGATATTTTAAGAGATAATATGTTTGCAACTTGATGATAGAAAAGTATGTGAAAATGTAGAGCTATAAGAAAAAAGTGAAATGTTGACAGAACTTGACTTCACGCATATCATATGAATTGTAGAAATTACCATAAGAATTTGGTGTATGACAGATGTGGGGGCTTGTTTGTAATGTAGATACAAAACACAAATCCATATTCATAACTAGAAAAATATCTCTTTTAGGAATAAAAATTTAAAGGAGACATAAATCCAGTTACAACTCTAATGTAGAGAATGACCCCTATTCTATCTTTGCCAAGGATGTTGTGCTCATTTTCAAGTATAAGTTAGGATTTAAAGGGTCCATGATACTCAGGATGGGGACATTTTAACACACATGGATTAAATTCAGAACTTTAAATCCTCCTGAAGCTCTTTGTCAGCAAAAGCAGCCTCTGCACACCATAGTAAAAAACTAGTTTTTGCTTTGTATGAAGATATGTCAGTGGCCTCACCTAGAACAGGTACTTCACAAGGGGCCTTAATATCACTTCTACACCTAAATACACGACTTTCAATTTTCCCTTATGCTACAGGTGATTGAAGTGCCAGAATGAACTACTGGGATAATTACATTCTTATCCGAAAGGAATTTTAGTAACATTGGTAGAATTGAGATTCTAACAGTGTCTGTCCAGTAATGCAAGATCTGGAAAGGGGAAAAAAAAGTTTTCTTAGTTGGTTTTGAAAAGCATTGTCTAGTGCACTGAATTAACAAGGCTGGGATTTTATAACTTCGCTGGAATACAATGTAGAATGAAATTTGAAAGCTCAGGTGTTAGAATAGAATATGATGTTAGTGCTAATAGTCAACTTACCAGAATTAGAACCACCTGCAAGATGGGCCCCTAGGCATACCCATCAGGTTGTCCTGTTTGAGCTAATTAATGTGTGAAGATTCATCTTACTTGAGAATCATTCCCTGGGAAGAGGCCCTTGAACTAAATAAAATGATATACAGATAGGTAGATAAATAAATAGACAAACGGATGATAGACAGAGAAAGAAAGTTGAGAATGAGCAAGAATGGATTCATCAATCTGTGCTTTCTGCCTTTGAAGAGATTTGACCAGGTGCTCTGGTGTAGAAGGTTCTTCTGTATTTGTGTTGCTTTCATTGGTGAATAAAGAAAACTGCCTTGGCCTTTTGATAGGTCAGAAATCAGGTAGGCAGAGTAGAAAAAACAGAATGCTGGCAAGAAGGCAGTGTGGCAGACACCATGGTTCTCCTGCCCAAGACTGACACTGCTTAGAAGCTTTCCCAATAAGCCATGAACTCGTGGTGAACACAGGTTAATAGAAATGGGTTAGATCAAGAGTGAGAGTTGGCCAAGAAGAGGCTAGATATAATGGGCCAGGCAGTAAGTTAATTAATACAATTTCTGTGTGGTTATTTCAGGGGTTAAGCTAGCTGTGCGGCCAGGAGCTGGGCAGTGGGACACAGCCTGCTCCTCTTTACAACAGATTGGCTACCCAATGTGGTTGATTGCTTCACATAAAATCTGAGAAAGCTTCAAAAAGAATACAGAGTTTAACACAGCTTCTTGCTGTTTCCTGGCAGCTTACCACAGCTGCTTTAAGAGAGATTTTCCTGATTCAGCTGTAGCCAAAAAAAAAAAAAAAAAAAAAAAGCCACACCATTTTAAAATGAGGCTTCCTGGGCCCTGCTGCCACTGCAAACTCCAGCTATGGAGCATTTGTGGGCCTGGATGTTTGTGTGCCCACTCGGGGTCGGGAACAAACTAACTGAGACCATACCTGTGGTTTGGCGCCCGCCTGGGCAGGCAGCATGATCAGGTATACTAGGCGTGCACAGGCGGATTTCTACCACCACACACAGAGATGTTTCCAGGCTGTGCAGTGCTTTGCATGGCAGATTTGGCTGTAACTCAGAAAGAGAGTGTAATGGAAAAATTAAAAATGCTGCAGGATCCCCGGCGGCGGTAGGCAGCAGAAATGCTGTAGGTCCCCAAGTGGTGGTAATGGGCCATGTGGCAGCAGGCAGTGGGCCCTGAGAGCAGCCAGTCCCAGGCACAGAAGGCTTCTGGTCCCCAAGCGGTGGTTGGTCCTAGGCAGGGAGACACGTAGCAGGCGGGCAAGAGACAGAGACATGGATAGGCACGCCATGCAGAGTTAGGTTGGATATTTATTCAGGGGGTTATGGAGGGGGAAGGGGGAAGGGGGAAGGGGAGAAGAGCTGAGAGAGAGAGAAAGAAAGTGAGAGAAGAGAGAAGAAAGAGATAGAAGTGGGGGAAGGGGAAAAGTGGGGAGAGAGGCAGAAGCTGTCTCTCTGAGAGGAAGACAGAAAAGAGAGAGAGCTCAGGCCAGAAGTTGAAGATCAGCCTGCCTCAGCAGATTGGGGAGGGGGTGGGCGTGGCTTGTCTCTTAAATAGAACAATCATTACAGAAAGAGTTTGTGTGCTGCATGCTCAATCTTAGAGTTAAAGTGCTGAGTGCAGTTCCTGCCTGGCAGCCCCAGAACTAGCAAAAATGGTATGTCCACCATTTTGAAATTGGAGAGAGGTGGAGCCAACATCCAGAGCAGCTGCAACCAAGCTGCTTAGCATTTTAAAAGCTCTTCAAGACAGTAGACAATTAAAGACAATGCAATAGGACAGATTCAGACATAAAAGACCTCTAAATGGGTCACAGTGTTGGATGGGTGTACGTAAGCTTGGGAGAGAAAAGAAAAAGAGTATAGAGAATCATGAAATAAAGTTAATGCTTTAAAAAGGGGGGGGGTAAAGTCTTTAAAGAAACAGAATACAGATAGTTATAGATTAAAAAAATAAAGAAAAATAAGCCAGGTAAAAACGGAAAATTCAAAGAGAATCTGGATTATGTATTTTATTTTATTTTCTTTAGATTTTTTGACTGTGAAGGAGCTAAATACAGAGAGACATTTCATTGTGTGTGCTGCTAAGCCAAACCAGCATGTATATGATAAAGGTATCTTGACTTCAGAATTTGGGTCTAAGAATATGATGCTTTGGAAAAGAGGTTCTTCTTTTGTTTTCACAGAGGATGAGATGCTGTGGAATCCTTCTAGACCGATATGGTATGATAGACCACGCCCTCCTGAAAGGTCACCGTGAACACCTTCTAAAAATGACTTCACTCAATTGCCAACTGAGATGAACCTGGCACACAGGATACACCATGAAAGACCTGATTAACAGAACCCCCATACAGCAGGAAGAAGTTTGGAGAGAAAAAACTATGCCCATATTCCCAAATATTGTTTATAAATGTTCTTTTACATTTAAAGGGGGATATGATATAGATATGAATAATTTACATTGGTATAAATTTTGCATTATTGATATAAATTTAAGGTCAATTTTGTTATATATATGTATTTCTGATCTTGATTAAGGTATTGTGATTATGTAGTTCATTTAAAAATGTAATGTATAATTAGGAAATATAGGTTATTAATGGATAATCATCGATAAAAGTCAAGCTTGTAGTCATGTTAGATTTTCTAGATGTGCATAGATATATTTCAGATAGGCATTCTTCATATCTTTCAAAGACTACAGAATATGGCATTTAATGTTTAATAACTTAGGGCTTCTCATGACAATGAGACACATCTGCTCCTGGCAGCACCAGCTATTTCAAAAGGAAGATGGGCATCAAAGAGGCTCTTTATGGAGTTGGTTAGCCATTTGGGCAAGAAACTGCTCTTGCCTGGACTGTTGCATTAGCTGGACACAAAGAACCCACAGAGAGAGGACTGCTGAACTTGCCTAAAGGTGAGATGATCCTTTGGGGTTCCTGATTCATGAAAGAGTCTGTGAGACATTCTGCAGGATACAGAAGAAAGTGACTGAACTGTCATTAAAATTTTCTGCTTCATGGAAAAGTCTGCTAAATACTGTGGGCCTGTAGGCTGAAGATGGATGCCCCAATAGTACAGAGGAAGTTTGGGTAACTGTACAGGCAGCGAGATGTCTCTGCCACTTCTAGAATTTTGGAAGTTGCTTACTTCTCATTTCCTTAGGTAATATTATATCCTTCTGGAGTCTTTGATGGAGTTGAAAAATAGATAGATAGTTATAATTATAGTTTTCCATTGTTATGATAAAAGATAAAATAGATCTAAATATGGTAAGTGTAGTTCCTGCATGATAACTGTTTTGTTATATGTAATTTTACTATGTTAAAATGAAAGCCTTTCCTTTTTGTTTAAACAGAAAAAGGGGAAATGGTGTAGGAGGTTCTTCTGTATTTGTGTTGCTTTCATTGGTTGAATAAAGAAAACTGCCTTGACCTTTTGATAGGGCAGAAATCAGGTAGGCAGAGTAGAAAAAACAGAATGCTGGGAAGAAGGCAGTGTGGCAGATGCCATGGTTCTCCTGCCTGAGACTGATGCTGGTTAGAAGCTTTCCCAGTAAGCCACAAACTCGTGGTGAGCACAGGTTAATAGAAATGGGTTAGATCAAGAGTGAGAGTTGACCAAGAAGAGGCTAGATATAATGGGCCAGGCAGTAAGTTAATTAATACAATTTCTGTGTGGTTATTTCAGGGGTTAAGCTAGCCAGGCGGCCAGGAACTGGGTGGCCAGGACCGTGAAGCAGGCCCACTCATCATACAACAATGCTCCAAGCTCCTGCTGCCATGAATTCACTGCCATGGTGGACAGCAGTACCTTGAACTGTGAGCTGAACTAGACCCTTTTTGCTTTTGTTGAGGTATTCTATCAAAGCAACAGAAAAGTATCTGAAACAAAGGCCCAACACTTGGGGGTCTCCAAGAGAAAGGAGACTTCATTGAAGCATCAAAAAGTGCTTTTCCTGAAGGGATGCAGTCCTTTATAAACCTCTGTTCATGTCTTTGGCTGTCTTCTCAGTTTGGATATAAAATGGTAGGGGCTTACCTTCACCATTAGGAATTTGAGTTTTATATTTTAGTGAGATGGTATGTTCATGTGATGTCAGGTGCCATGTGGTAATATGAAATCATTTCTGACCATTGCATCATAAAATAATTTTGTAGTTATTACAAAACCCATAAGAACACAGTTGTCCCATCCTTCAGAGCCATATGTGGATGACTAATACTGACGTCACAAGGCCCATAGTAAGAATATGGACTACCAACTTACTAAGGTGTTAAAAAATATAAATACACACAAATCCTAAGCAGAAATAGGTCTAATTTGAGTGTCCCAACTTGCTGAATCAGTTTGAAGAGTCTGTACCCAGAAATCTAGGAAGGAAGCATGTGTTTACCCCCCCACCTTAGCATGGTAATAGGATGCTTCTGTGTCTCATGCAATATACACTCATACCATGTTTTGCGAAACTATCAAAGCACTCAGCTTGCACTCAGAATGGATAGAACTGTCCATCGCCAGGTGGATGGAAGCCTTGATCCAGTGGTGGTCCATTAGCCAGTCCTCTCAGCTATTTGGTGGTTTGCTTCAACTACTCATGAGCCAAGTAGCTGTCTGGCAGCCACAAAGACTCTCAGGCAAGTTCAGCAACTTGAAACCCTGCAGCACTCCTTCGATGATCAACTGCTGTGCCTGCTGAGTATCCAAATTGCCAATGGCAGAGGTCACATCCAAACACTGATATGGCACCGTTCCCAGGATGAAGGTGGGAGAGGATCGTCGAGCCACCTAGTGGGAGTTTGATTACATTGGATTCCTTCCATCATGGGAAGAAGTGCAATCTGCCTTTCTAGAAATAGACATCTATTCTGAATGCAAATTTCTCCTCCTTTTGTAAAATTCTTCCTTGAGACTCATCTTAGTTGAACAGGAGGAGTTACTGATGGCTACTAGATGACTCTTCATAGTGTTCATCTCCACCCTACAATTCATTGGGAGTAGATGATGAGCCTTGTACCTTAGCCTTCTCTGACATATATTGTGTTATATCACCCAAAGAGAGCTGGCTTTCCTTGACTGCTTCCTGCTTTTCTGAAGGGAGATTCTAACATGAATAAATATATGGTAAGATTCATCTGAGTGAGAACATAATGAGAAATTAGGGTGGATACAAAAGTGGCCTACTCACCTAACAAATAATATATAGAATTGTTTTTTATTACTTGTGTATCCGTGCACATGCGCACATGTGTGGTGTGTGTGTGTGTGTGTGTGTGTGTGTGTGTGTGTGTGTGTGTGTGTGTGTGTGTGTGTGTCTGTGACTGTGTGTTCCTGACTATGTGTGAATGTAAGTGTAACCATAGCATATTGCTTTGTGGAGCTCGGAAGACAACATCTGGGGATTAATTCTTTTCTCCTATCTTGTTGATGCAGGATCAACTCTTGCTTTTGCTGCTGTGCTACGTAGCTCAAGCTAGCTTCTTTCTGGGAAATGTTCCTGTCCCGGCCTTGCATCTCTCCTTGGGAGTTCTGGCATTAAACACACTGCCACAGCTTCTGACTATTTTGTATAGGTTTATAGCTCGATCTCAGATGACCAGCTCTCACAGCAAGCTCCTTTCCTCACTGAGCCATCCTCCTCACCTCAGAATTGCTGCTTTTTAATCTTAAAGTCATGAACATGGTTGACTTAAACTTTCTAGTTCCTAAGAGAAAAATATTTTTGAATAGAATATCTACAGAACCCAAAATTAGAAATCTGAGGAGACTATTTACTTGCCAAATTACTCTTTTCCTGTAGGTCTGA
Source organism: Ondatra zibethicus (assembly GCA_004026605.1). Taxonomy (NCBI): domain Eukaryota; kingdom Metazoa; phylum Chordata; class Mammalia; order Rodentia; family Cricetidae; genus Ondatra; species Ondatra zibethicus. The sequence goes on along the minus strand of PVIU01010441.1, from coordinate 52,914 downwards.
CAGACAGAGGAGAAGACAGAGGGGAAATTTTCTAAATCTTTAAAAGGGGAATTTGTCTTGTTGCTATAGCACAAGTGCAAGAAAGGCTATATTGATGAAGGAAGTAAGAACCCTTATGTGAGCCCGAGTGAGTCACCTCAGTTATCCCAACTTGTATTTGCTATCTTTTGTACAAAGATTCTATTTTTGGTTATTGTTTAAAGAAGCTGATGAGGAAAACTTGAAAAATTACTCGTGGAGTGTTAAGGGGACAAAAGGGAAGGTAACTAAATTTTATATTAAAAATTTAAAATATAATTTTAAGAAGATTGTGTGTGCCATGGTTAAGCAAAAAAGCAATGACAATTTAGAAGACATAGAGAAAATAGGTGGTAGACAAATTGTTTGGTGTTTACAATCGCAGATGGAGGGGGCAGGTAAGTCGGAAGACCTCTATTACAGATTTTGGATGATGTCCCTAAGGTAATAAAGAGACTCACAGAGAAATGAGTTGATCACATATGTAAAAGTGTTAGAAGCAAGTACCTGGAAGGCTAATAAATATTTATGGAATGGGTAAATGAGTAATTGGAGAAATGGAAGCGAAAAGGAGTACAGCCAGGAAGCTATTAAAATTCTTGAAGGAAGAGATGCAAAGAGCTAGAAAAACATTTTCCAGTAGATATGCGTTAATATGTTGTGACATCTCTCTGCAAACTTCTATGGTCTGCAGTCAGCAACAAAATAGGCTGGGAGATTCCAGGCCTGGGTGTCAATCCCAGGGTCTTCCTTGCTGGCTTTTAAAGACCACTTACATAAACAGAAACCAGAAACAAGGAAAACAACAAAAGGGGGCAGGGCTTTCTACACATCCTAACTTTTATAACTAAATTAAGATGGCAATACTTTCCCATCAAAACGTTCCACAGGATTTATTGTTGATATTGTCTGTGCCAAAGTCAGTCCAGTGCTACACAGAACCAGTAGTGTTGACCTTGGCTGTGCCTTATACAATTACGATCACCTTGCCAGTAGTAGCTACATATTATTGAATTAAAGGTTCCAGGTAGATATTCGAAATAATCAAAAGGTTGTAGAATTACTCACATAAAGCGCTATGAAATACAGCCACCCTTTATTTATTTATTTGTTTGTTTGTTTGTTTGTTGTCTTATGAGTGCAGCTAGGCAGAAGCCTGGAAGGAAGTCACTGGATTGCAGTTTGTGCTTGGTGAGGACAGGAGGTGACCACTGTGATTAGGCTGGGCAGTTGTCTTATTTATTTTCTATCACCATCAATGCTCAGCGTCACGATATTTACACAGCAGGCTGATGGCATTGGTTCTGAAGTGAACAGTATGTTCTCTCCACAGAAGAATTTCCACAGGCAAGTTATTTAACCCCGCCGAGCCTCACTTCCTTAAATTGTAAAAGGAGGGATAATACTGGGCAGCATAGTTAAGAGGATTAGACGTTGTTTTCTCTGCTAAGCAAAGTTTCTATTATAAAATTCCTATTATTCAGGCATTAAATCTTGCAGGGGAAATTTGTAAGGTGAGATTCCATTTATTAAAAAAAGAACAAAAAACAGGTAGGCATGTTCTGCTAAATGGCCTCCAAAATATCCCCAGTTTTGTTTATTGATATTTTGTTGTTATTCTAACATATAAAGTAATGAGTTTCATCATGGCTTTTGCATACATGTATGTCATTTCCTTTGCTCTCATTTATCTTTGCCTCCACTGATGTCCCTCCAGCCCTTGCATTTCTCCAGGTCCTTCCCCTGTGTTTGTGTCACCTGCATCCCATCATCCTGCTGTTCCTCACTCACTAGTTCCTTTAGGAGTTTGTTCCCACCTCCCTCAAGGTCCCCTTTCTGCTTTAATGAACTCAGTTCTCTCCCCCACACACAAGTTAAAATCTACAGTCTGCACATGAGATAGAAAATGCAGTATTTATCTTTCTGCACTAGTTTATCTCACTGAACATAATGAACTCCAGTTACATCCATTTTCCTGCAACGTCATAATTTCATTTTTCTTACAGAAGAGTAAAATTCTATTGTGTGTATATCTCTTTTTCTCTAACTGTCATGTGTTGATAGACATCTAGGGTGGTTCATTTCTCACATGTTATGAATAGTGTAGAATAAATGGATGTACGGTGTCTGTAGTATACCAATGTAAAGAACTGTGGACATACACCTGGGAGTGATATACCTGGGTAATATGAGATCTGTTCTAGCTGGTGTGAGATGGAATCTCAAAACCATTTTAGTTTAGATTTCCCTGACGTCTAAATACCTGAACCCTTCTTTAGTTTTTATTGGAAATTTTGAATCTATGTACAGTTTATAATTTCTTGCTTTTGGGTTTTGCTTTTGTTTTGGTGTGTGTGTTTGTGCGCGTGCGTGCGCGCGCACGTGTGAGTGTGTGTGTATTGTGGTTTGATGTTAGTTTTCTGAACTCATCTCCTCAAGATCTCCCAACCATTGAGTCATCCCTTAGGTATTTCATTTTTATATCATCATTGTTACAAATAAGATTCATAAGATGTAAAGCAATCTCTGCTAACTTCAGGTTCAGTGAGAGACGCTATCCCAAACTAACAGTATGGAGAGTGACAGAACAGGATGCCTGATTCCATTCTCTTGTTTCGGTGAGGACAAACACCTGCACGCACAAGTGGATGCACATGTACACACAAAATAATGGAGGAGAATTTGATGAAATATCCACATTTAATATTTTGGGAATGACCATAACAATTTATGTTGTTCGTAATTTGTCCAGTCTTGGGTGTTTATTGCAGCTGCTTCATCAGACTGAGAGTTTCAGCACGGTTGACTCTGCCAGGTGGTGGTGGCGCATGCCTTTAATCCCAGTACTTAGGAGGCAGAGGCAGTTGGATCTCTGTGAGCTCAAGGCCAGCCTGGTCTACAGAGTGAGTTCCAGAAAAGGCTCCAAAGCTACAGAGAAACCCTGTCTTGAAAAACAAAACAATAATAATAATAATGAACTCTGCTTCCATCTTTGTCAAAAATGAGATGTACTGATCAAATTTTCATCAGCTGATGAACACGTAAATTATATGTGGTGTATCCTTACCAACATAAACACACATGTTCATGTGCATGCACACAGAATGCACACATGGGCACACCCATATAAACATGTACACATATCATCATGCACAAAGAAGATGCTCTCTTTCTTTTGGTTTTTGTGCATGCATGCATATATATATATATATACATATATACATATATGGATATATAGTTATATCTATGAGTTTATACCCACTTGTATATGTCTACTTATATAGATATGAAAATACATATAAATATGTAAATATACATGTATTCCTCATTCATCTCTCTCTCTCCCCTTTTACTTGCTCATGTCGCTTCACTTATTCCAAAGTGTGAAACCATAAAGCAATGTGCTTTTGTCTCCAGCACATTGTAAAATCAATACTGGAATCAGTAGAAATCGCCTACAAGCTTTCTACCTGCCCCCTGGGTTCCTTCATCACAAAATGGCTGTTAATGAGTCCTATAAAGGACATAGTGAACATTAATATCAGACTACCTACAACGAGGTGCTAATTAAAATTAAGTCCCTTCTTCATTTAAGATGCAACAAGAAAGGAAATTTGATACAGGCCAAGCATCACTGTGAATTTTAATTAAAGGAGATTTGGGAGAGGGCGCCTTCTATAGAATCACAGTGGTCCATCCTGCAGACAAACCCCCTCATTTCATCAGAGGCAGCGCATCGGCAGCTAAGGGTGCGCACGTGTCGCAACAATCTCTCACTTCCCCATAGCGGCACACCACTTTCAGTGTAATTACGAGATTCATCCTGAAAATTTGTTGATTTCATATTTGCCTGCATGTCTGCTGACGAAAATTAATTAATCTTAAATTGCACACATCAATTACAGCACCTTTCATGTACCCTATAAGATTGCTTTAATTTTTAATTCTGTACTTCAGAGTCAAATAATAATATGTATTTCTAATTAAGCTCGCCTACACATCTCACCTCTGATTAAACCATTTTAATTTTTTATGACACCAGTCCCCTTTAGTTCCCAACTCTGAGGGTTCTTGCCTCTCTGCTTGACTTTCTTATTCAGTATGTCTTATCATGACATCTAAAACTATCTACATCCCTCGTTCTGGTTTACAGCAAAAGAAATGTTCTAAGTTTCTGGTCCAATGAGGACAAAATGGGGAAGAAAGCTTTGAGATGAGGATGGAAATAAATGTCTCGGATACCGCCGAATATCTTTAAGTGTTTCAATTGGCTTTCCCCAGCTTCCCCTGTGGCTTGCAGATAGCTGAAATTTGGATTTTAAAATCTCTATAACTGAATCCAGGACAAACCTGATCACATGATACAAACAGCTCTAACCTCGGTGCCACTGTGCTGATCACGCGATAAACTAATCTATCCTGTGCTGATCACGTGGTAGGCTAATCTTTCTGAGAAGAGAGTCATAAAGTGATGAAGTGGAGTTAACACTGGGAGTGTAGTTACTGCTGCGTGCAGTTGCCCAATGATTATTTTATTGTGTGCTTTGAAAAGGCCAGGCTAAGAGAACTAGGTCTACAAAGGTTAGAGCAAAGCATGCTGGGAAACCCATGCCTAAGGAGCAGGTCGTGGAATGCAGTTCAGGGCCTTTTGATCAGTCCGTGTTGACGGCCCAGACTGCCTCCGTTCCTTCTGGGCTAATTAGCTGCCTTAATGCATTTTAAAATTAAGTTGAGACTCAGAAGTGCACTGCTGTACATTCAATGCTTTAGGATATGTTCCTTGGACTCCATTGGACATTATGTCTTTAGATGTGAGCTATTTAATTCCTTTCCTCCATCCCATTTCCTCACTTTACTTATCACTCTTATTTGGTACTCAGGTCATTTAGGTCACAAACCTGCAGAGGAGGAATTAAATTCAAGGCTTATTTATACCCAGAGAGTATGGTTTCCTACTAAGAACAATTCTGTACCACAGGTTTAAAATGCCCAGAATAAAATGATCATTTAAGATAGTTAAACACAGAAAGGTGGCTAGATGTGATTCATACCTGTAATCCCAGCACTAGGGAGGCCAAGGCAGGTAAATTACATGTTTGATGCAGAGTAAGACAAGAAAAGAAATAAGGAAAGGAAGAAAAGAAGAAGGGAGAAAAAAGGGAAAATAGTTGGGGAAAAGAGGGAGGAAAGGATAGAGGGAGGGAGGGAGGGACAAATGGAGGGCGGGAAGAAGGAAGGAGCGATGTGTAAAACATATACCCTATTGCCTCAAAGTATGAGAATATGATACCAGAAAACAAAGTAAATCAAGGCATCAAAACTGCATCTGTGATGGTGTGTAGTAGCCACTCTTGCCTGCATATGGCTTGCACAAGATTGAGCCACTAAACATTCAGTCACGGATGGAAGAAAAGCTTAGGGGCCTTGCCCCTCGGCAGGCAGCAAACAGCAGCTGAGGGCTCCTGGAAGACAGGGAGTCATTGCTCATTACTCAGTGATGTAGGCACAGGTGAGTCACTCAGGCTCCAGGGGCATTTCACATCTTGTCCAGTGGATCACAAAGCAAAATCAAAACAAAGAGATATGCAAGTGGGATGGGGACTTTGTGGAAGGAAGGGTGGAGTCTGTGTGGGTGGGAGATAAAGGGTGGGGAGATGAATATGATTATAAAATATAATATATGTGCACAAAATCGTCAAATAATGTATTTAAAAGGTAGACAGCAGATGAAAAATACAGTGTTTAAATGGATTATAAAAATTAACATGACCCTACAACAAGATATAATATAGATTGGAAAAGCTATAGAATGAAAGAAAACTCTGCAAATCATATATTTTCAGACACTATATAAGGGTGTCCACAAAAAATCAGAAAATAGGCAAAGAGAATATGAAGGCCCAGGTGCAGGGCTGCAACTGATTAGGACCTCATTCCGTGGCAAAGGATGTAAGGGCAAGAGCGTGTGCAGGAAGCAAGGGAGTGTGGGGCCGAACTCACCTTTCTAATCCATTTACACAAGGGAAGCCTGTGGTCCCCGGGAACCAAGAATGAGAAAAAAGGAAAGTGGGTCACTTCCTTCACCTTCAGTAGGTTCTGCTTTTCCCCTCACCACAAGAATGGGTGTGGGAGCCCCAACGCTAATCTACTAACAGCCTTTCTACACTTGTGCTTCAGGACAGGGACACTATTGTTGCCTCCATGCTGGTGAACACAAGTCTGAGACTCAATCCCTGTGCCAGAATAGGTACATGAATTGTGTAGGAACAACAGAGCAAAGGAAGTCAATGGGAATGGGTTCTTGAACTCAGGTAAGGTCTGGTCCTTCTTAGAGCCAGTGATCCCCAGGTATTAGGGCATCCTCTGCTCAGAGAGTCTGTACCTCCTACCAATAAACTTGACTTTTGCTTTGCTGCTTACACTTCCTGTCTTTTATTTTTTTCATTAGCGCAAAGAACCCCCTTGCCTGGCCAGTGGCAGAAGCCAAACGCTCTTGACAGAAACAACCCAACTTTGCCCCTGCTAATATGAGTGCACAGGAGACTGAAATCCCAGCACTCAGGGTTCATGGGGTGGGGGAGGCGCGTTTAGACGGCAGCAGGAGACTCTAAACACCCTCCAAAGCACAGAAAAAGACCTCCTGGGAGATTTAATGTCAGAAACACAAGGTGACCAGTGTGGGTGCTTGCTTCGGAATGAAGACTTTGGACCTGTGTTGGGGACTACAGTGCCCCTGAGAAATACAATATATATACTGGTTTGGATTTTTCTGAGTATCACAGATCTCTCAGTGGTCAAGCCTGCCACCTAAGCCTGTTGTCATTGTCTGTAGATTGGTCTCAAGGAGCACCATTTTATTTTATTTTGACCCAGTCTTAATAATGTAGCCCAGGCTAGCCTCGGACTCACTCTTTTCCTTCCTCTACCTTCCCAAATGCTGTGACTACAAGCCTGTATTATCATATATAGCTCTCACTATATATGAGGTTTTCTGGAAAGAAACTGGACTCCTGACTTAGTTTAAAGATTGTTTGGGTTGCATAACTGTTCCCCGTCATCTTGTGGTGTTTCATGGATTTCAAATTACTTCCCTGTTGATTATCAAAGTGGGAGCTCTCAAGAAGGTGCCCAACTTCTTCTGCTTTTTTGTTTGGGACAAATGCATTTCTTTGAGCTACAGTGCCAGGGAACAGTTAAAATTGCCCGAAAATGGAAGTACTTTGAGGACAGATGCACAGCTTTGTGAGTCTCCTCTCCAGAAAATACATTGTCTTATCTTATTGAAGGAGGCATACAGAAGTCAGGAAACTAATCAGGAATTAAAATCCTCCAAATCAGGCTCTCACATCAAACATTGACGCTTTGGCCCTTCAGAACTGTCGGAGTCTTTCAGCTTGTATGTATGTCAAATCCCACCTGCTACTAGCAGCTGGCTGGCCTGCATTATGGCAGGAGCCCTGGGGAGACCCCAGTGGCTTTCTGAAGGCTCCCGGAAGATGAAGCCTGATACAAGGTGTTACTAGGATTTGTTTATATCGGAATTAACCTGCTGACTCACAGTGGCTTGCCACTTTGAGAGAATCGTGATGTTAGACATGAGACATACGGGAGAAGGTGATCTGCGGGTTGTTGCCAAAGCTTTAAGCTTCTCAACTCAAAAAAAAAAAAATCTGATTTCAATTCACACTTCACTCTTCACAAATCTGATTCACAATTCACATAGCAACTTTCAGGGCATATTAGAAAGCTAACTGGTCCATCATTCCTGCTTCTAAGAGGGACATGACCAGACACTGAGAAGCTGAGGCTGGCTAACTGGACACATTAACAGTGATAGCAAGATCACAGGGTTTTATTCCAGGTTAGAAGACTCTGACCTTGGGAAGTAAGGAGATGGCTCAGTCAATAGAGTACAAGCATGAGGAGCCAAGTCTGGATCCCCAGTACCAATGGAAATAGTCGGAGCTAGCAGTATACATCTGCCGTCCTAGTGCTGGGGAAAGAGGAATGAGATGTGGAAATCTAAGACAGACAGATCCCTTGAGACATTGCTTAAATAAACACGGTAGATAGTAATCAGGGAATACAGCTAACATTGGGCTCTGGGCTCTCTCTGTAAGCCGGTGCACATGTGAACATATACCCGCACGCTCATGTTCACATGCCCAAACGAATATGTACCTCCAACACACGCAAGACAGCTTGAAATATGCTAGATCATATTTATTCAGATCATTGGGAAACAAGAGGAATTTAAGTTAACTTTCTGTACCAACATAACTGGGATAATATGCACAGAAACATTGGAGAAGTCAATGTCTAGTGCGTTCATGAGGCCTCTGGGGAAGATAAATGTTGGGATCAGAGTAAGTGAATAAAGATCTCCCTCATCACTGTGTGTGCACATCATGTAATCTGGTTGTGTGTAGGTCAAGTTCATGGTGAGGGGAGAATGGGCACACTAGCTCTAGGTGGGATGTTGGTCTTCAGTATCAAGTGCCTGTTGATTGGTTCTTGAACTCCAATACAGTAGGTTTATTTGTCTCTTCTTTCCCAGTTCTTCAGCTTGACAGATCTTGGTCTTCTGAGACTCCATAATAGTGAAGTAAGTAAGGCAAGGCTTTTCATAAAGTTCCTCTTACAAGTACCTACTTGTTTACTGTCTGTCTGTCTGACTACCTATTTTCTACCTCTCTATATATTGCCCATCTATTATCAATCCATCTATCTATTATCTATCTGCCTACCTATCATTTGCCTTTCTATTATATACATATATATATATATATACAACCATATTATCAGTCTGTCTACATATCTGTCATCAATCTATCACCCATCCTTCTTATTGGTCCTATGCTCTGCTAGAAGATTTCATTGAAAGATTAGACTTGTAAAGCAAGTGTTTTCCATGGGAAACCATTCCCTAGTCATCTCAATATCAACCACAACCTGCTTTTTTTTTTTTCCTGTTCTCTGCATGTTTGTTCTTTGGTTTGGACATATATAGATTATGTACAGTGATGGGTTTGAGAAGGGCATTTTCATACAAGTGTATAATATATTTCAACCACGTTATCCCAACACTCACACCTGTCTTTAGTCTCTGATTCCCTGCATCTAGACTGATTTACTTCTATTTTCATGTAATATATGAAATGCATTGCTATATGAAATACATGAAATCACATGCATGATTTTATTGATCTATATGAAATCTCATATCTGTAAGTGAGAGAAAAGATATTTAGAATATTTCTGAGTCTGACTTCAATTTCTTAATATGGTCATCTCCAGTCGCATCCACTTTCTGAAGACACACGATCTTGCTAATCCTTCCAGCTCAACAGAGTTCCATGGTGCATATACAGCACATTCTCTTTATCCTTTCCTATGTCACTGGGCACATAGGTCACTCTATACCTGAACAATCATTAATAGTGCTGCAATAAGCTTCAGTGGTTGTCTTTACTGACTTGTGACTTTCTATTTCCCCTTGCCAGTTGCACTTCCCTTCTCCTTTCTCTTCCTTGTGTTCCCCTTCTTTTATTCTTGTATTGCTAATGCATCCCTTACATTTATTGTGTGTTTTACTAACCTCCTCTTTATACCAGGGACTTAGAGCAAAATCAAATAAAATAACCAGGGAAGTAACCATCAGGTCTATGTTATGGTCCACCCATTTCTACAAACCCAGCTGGCAGGCAAGTAGCCATACATGGTGTCTTCATGTTTACACCCCAGTCATCAATCACACTTGTAGTTATTGACCCATTGATTGATTCCATATTTCTTACTTCATTCTCATCCTCCTTCAGTAGAGCAAGTTCACTTGATTTCCCTTCCCTGGTGATCTGCACAATTAAAACCAGAATCTGCTTCAGAGTATCATGGCTCTAACACAGGATGACGGTAGGTTTCTTATTAAAGAAGATGTACAAGGAGCTTGAAAACACACTGAGGTGTGAGAGAGTATTGTGTTATTTTCCAGGTGAATATGGGCTGACAGGCTAAGACACATCACCATCCTACGTGGACATCAGGCCTCTTGGCAGATACCTAGGTACACAAAATAACCCAGGGTGCTTATATTAAATTTCCCAGCACCTCTTAGAAGTCCTATCCACCTTACAGTGAAGCTCCTCCATATGTGGCAGCTAGCAGATACCCGAGTGATCTGAGAGTAAGAGAAGCTAGGATGAGAGACGCCACTCCAAAGCTCGGGCATGCCTTCGAACTTTCACCTTTTATGTGCTTAGCTCACGCAGAAAGATGAAAACACAGTGAAAACTGAAATTGCTTTAAAGAACAGATACACGAAATTTCTCATCTCTCTCCATTTGTGTTGTAAGTCCTTACCTGTCATAGAGAGAATGCAATGTCACCATGGTTTCAAACAAGGAGAAATTATTTTTCAGCAATAAGCAGTTGCTTCTGATTGCTCTGCAGAGGTCTATATTATTAATGATGATTATAGTAATTCATATGCTCTTCCATGGAGTTTACAAAGCAGTAGACATACTCACGCAGGCCATTTCCTCTTTATAATCGCTTTGTCAGGAAGCAAGGTCTTATAACGTGGGCTTGTCTGAACAGTGAGAACTAGACCAGGAGACGTTGCCTACCCATATGGGTAGGGTCCCACAATGTCAGCACTGCCCCTTGTCCCACTAAAACAAGAACTCACTTACCCCTCCAAAAGGCATAGCTTCTTTCCTGTCTTGTTTTCTGTCTGACGCTTGATCTAACATGTATTAAGAACCAAAATTAAGAATGTCATTCCAGAGAATAAGTGTAGCCAGGAGACAAAGAAATAATCTGATATCAAAATTTCATAAGACAAGTTTAGAAACAGACGGGCTGAATAAAGTATCTATGTAAAATGGTTGTACAGAAAGGCAATAAATAGACAGGCAGATGCTGAGAGCCTTAAAATAAACCTCAAGGGGGTTAAAGTATACATAAACTTTGGAACCTGGCAGTGCACTGAATGACCCAACTCACACCTATTCTGAGATAAGATTCATTCATCTAGAATGTGGGGTCAATGGGAGCTCATTTCATTGCGTATCTCTGAAGAATGCGAAAGAAACTATGGGACACAAAACTGAACCATAAAACACTTTACAAATGAGAGTTAATTATTTCCTGTCTGCTCATATTCAGAGCTGCAGAGAGAATATCAACACTGTAGGTAGGGCAAGCATAACCAGAGGCAAAGAAAGCATCAATATGCTAATCTCCAAATTGAAAGTTTTAGAGCCTCCCATTTGCATATAGCCTAAAATCCCTTCGAAAGTAGCTGCAATGTGCTTTGTTACTTTCAAAACCCACATATTGAGTTGTGATTAATTTATTATAGATGAAGCAATGTTTTTCTTTTAAAAAGTTTTCTTCTCCATTGTGCAAAAGGGACCAGTAGAAAATTTAGCGTGTTTTCTATGCCATAGAATATGCATAGTGGTATCAATAATAAATAGCATCTCCCACAGTATAGAGTGTGAGACACTTGTTCACAGAGCAGAAAGTCACTCACTCACAGTTAGCTAAAAATACCTCAGTGACAAACTCCAGGAAAGAAAGGGAGAAAAAAACCCAGACTTCTGTATTTGTTACCCAAGGACAGAGCCTTGCCTAAGCAGTCCAAGGTGTCCTCATTATCTTCTCTCAATAATATACATTAATATCCCAATAGTTTCCAGTGTGTATGGCTATGAAGCCTCCTCTGCAATGCAGAAGATTTCCAAACAAAGCACTTAATTTATCTTTCAAGAACAACACTGCACAGTGCTGGATCATTTAAAACCTCAAAGTTTGTTAGTAAAATAAAATACTTGTTACATGAGGGAATGTGTGCAAAGGTCTCGGTGAGTCATTGCATATGGATTGCATTTCTACCATCAGTGTGCTGAATATATGCTCCTGTGAGCTTCTCTGAGCAGGAAACAGCTAGCAGGTGACAGTTCCAATGGCACATTTTCATAGGACTTTGTCCTTCCTGCAAAAATAACCAAAGACCGACAAAATTCAATGGGACATATGTCAAAACTCATCTAGACAAGGGAGATTTGCTGTGCCTAGGTAAGTGTGGACTCTGAAAAGTTTTGTTTTGCTCACTGTTGGCAGCAGTAGGCAGGCAAAAGCAGCAGCAAGCAACACCATTGGTGGCACCAGCCTTGTGATAGCCTTGGGTAGCAGGATTTTAGTAACTGGCTCTGGCTAGGGTTACAGGTTTCAGCCTGAGGTCCGAGATCCTACATCCTGAAGACCTGATGGCTCTCAGCAACTCTTCTGGATAACAGGTTGGATGAGTATTCTACTGTCTCCTTAGAAACCTTCTGCCCTTCTTTAGTAAGTATCCTGCCCTTTGTATACTCCTCATCATCATCACAATCATCATCACTATCAACTATCATCATTGTCTCATGTCCATCATCATCACCATCAACATCACAATCATCATCACCTTCACAATCATCATCGTCATCACCATCATCATCATCCTACACTCTATTGCTTCTTTCTACTCTGGCTCCTCTTGAACTGTACATCTTGATATCCATGCATCTGGCTTCCTGATCCACTCCACATTCAGAGGCTGCCTCTGGGATGATTCAGGGTGTCTGGAACATTAATTATAAAGTAGACACCCACTGCTGCTCTACTCACTGGTGGCCTACTCAGGAACTGGGTGGCTGGGCAGTTTTGATCACTCATGCATGGGTACCCACCTATTACCAGGCCTGCAGGGTTATGAACATGTGCCATCCCATCCACAGCATCAAATGATTTAAGTTCCACTGGGACCTGTTGGCAAATCCTTTAGCTTAGCTACTAGTAGGGTGTTGGCATCATCTTTAGGGCCACTTCTTTCTTCCTGTTAACAGATCAGCCCATTGAAAGCATGTTGGGCTACCAAGAAGGCTCATTGGACTAAGACACTTGCTGCCAACCCTGATAACCTGAATTCAAACCTGGTGCCCGTATGGTAAAATAACTAATTCCCAAACGTTTTCTTCTGACCACCACATGTGGGGATGCACACATACACATACAAACACACACATACTAAGGTTTAAAAGGAAAGCAAGAAAAGACCATCCTGGGATGTCTTCTATTGAGCTTGGTGTTAAGTGAGCAGAGGCAAAACAGGGGTATATCCCCTCTGAGTTCCTGAATGAGGGCAGCAGTCTCTTTCTATATAGCCCCAGAAGCCGTGTTTGGCTCAACCACAGACTTGTCTATCTGTACATGTCACAGTAGTCCCTCCCTTAGGGAAGTGTCTCCCCCAGTCAAGACGGAAAGGATCAAACAGTCCAAGATGGAAAGGATCAAACAGTCATACAGAGTTCAGCAAGGCTTCTATAGCAAGTGGTCCAGTCCAAACTGTACCAAGTGGCTCTGGGAGGGCTGCACCTTCAGAAGCTTGGACAATCATCATCCTTTGTACTCGCCTCAAGGTGTGCAGAAAGGTTTAGACATCTGGTGCCGGCATAAGGATCATCTAGCTGGAAGTGACAATTGATAGACCGTTCCTCTCCTTAAGAAGCAAAGGAGAGTTCACCAGCCACCCCTAATTAGAAAGTGAAATCACTCCACTCCCCATTTTACAGAAAACGAGCATTGGGAAGAGGTCTTCCAATTTAAGTAGTTTAACATTAAGGTGCTGGAGAGATGACTCAGCTAAACGCCCATACTGTTCTTGCAGAAGAACCAAGTTTGATACCCAGCATCCATGCTGGGCAGCTCACAACTACGTTTAACTCCAGCTCCAGAGGATCTGACTCCTTTCCTCTGGCTTCCTTGGCAACTGTACTTATGAGTACATATCACACAGACACACACACACACACACACACACACACACACATATAATGAAACATAAAATCATGTTTAAAAAGTATCATTAATACTAACGAAGATCTTATAATGCTTTACACCTGCCTGGTGGCAAAAGACAAATGGGTCCCCATCTGTCCCCTGTGGAGGATTATAAAATGAAAGGATATTCAACTGGCAACCAATCAAGAAAAAATAAACAAAATAAAAATGCTCTTCTATGAGCCTGAGACTAAGACAACACAAAATGACCACACTGTATGATGAATACAGAATCATAACTGATTTCCATTTCTATGTGGTATTGATCATCTGCAGTGAGTATGCCAAATAAACCATGCAGATTTTAAAGATGAATTTGAATATGAGGTTTTGAGAGCTGGTGAAGAAAAATGCATCTTCGTGACAAAGATTTAATGGCTCCAAATCTCATAACCTTCAAAACCTGCATGAAAATCTGTTGGTGGAGTATGGCTATGCGAGCAAATAAAATCAACGCAGCAAGCTCACTGGATATATTTTAAATAACTGAGCTAGAAGGTGAAAGTCCTAGGATTGTAATGAAAAAAGAATTCGAGGTTATGTAACATATATTTAAGAACTGCCTGGCTACGGTGATACTAAACTAGTACCTAAAACCTGGGACAGAGCTCATGTTTCGTTTTGATAACCCTTTTGTGGGTGACCTTGAGTAAATTTACTTACCCAGTTTCCATGTTCAAAAAAAAAACTGTGTGGTCTGCTCAAGGATGTCATTGAAATAATTAACTCAGAAAATACAACAGAAATTTATTTTCTTGCAAAAAATTGGGGTGTGTACACATCTGTGATCACATGCACTTACTGTGTATAAGCTTACAGCTGTGTTCTTATTCTTCTTATATTCAAAGTAAACAGGGTCGATTTAATATTAATCCATGCCTTGTAAAATATCCAAAAATTTTATAAGGAGGGTGTAACCTCAATATTTTTTAAAATTGTATGTGTATTATCTCGGGCAGTATCTGCCTTGTTGAACGTCAGACAATTTTCCATTACATTTAGTATCACGTATTAACTCCAAAAAGAAAGAGGGTGGGGAGGCAGGAGGTTATATTCTGGCAAATAAACTTTGAAATGAAATATCTTCTAATTATCATTTAAAGCATTTCTTACCCAAACCATAAAACTAAATAGTGCCTATCTGCATCCGTGACTATTTTGTTGCCTTACAGAAGACTGCTTTGTCATTAAGAGCTGCTCTGGTGCTAGAAACTGAATGCGTTTGGTTCATTTATTAATCAGTCTTTGTTTATTTGTTGTCTGTTCTGGTCTTATTGCATTGCTATGACAAACACAATGACCAAAAGCAACATAGTACAGAAAAAAGATTTATTTCATCACCTAAACCACAGTGCATCTTTGAGGGAAATCAAGGTAGGAACTGGCTGGCTGTTTCACTCACGTATACACAGCTATGTATCTTACATAAACTAGGATTATCTTCCTAGGGATGGTATTTACCACAGTGGACTGTGCCCTACTACATCAATTAGCAACCAAAATAATCTGATGCAGATATGCCAACAGTCCAATCTGACCTGGGTAATTCTACCATCAAGACTCTCTTTTCCCAGGTAACTCTAGGTGAGTTCTCCAGTTTATATGTGTGTTTGGTAAAACATGGAAGGAAGACTTATTTTTATTTTTGAGAGAGTGTCTCATGTAACCTAGGCTTGTCTTGAATTCTCTGTGTAGCCAAGGACAACCTTGAGCTCCCGCTCCTCCTGTCTCTGCCTCCTGAGGGCTGATATTACAGACGTATGCTACCATACCTGGCCTAGACCTCATTTAAAGTCATCACTGTAGTTGAGAGTCAACGCACATTCAACAGCAGACATCAATTAACCAAGACTTTTGTTGGGAAATGAGTCAGCACACAAAGTCACGTTTTAATCATTTGGCTTCTGACTCAAGCCACCACAACATATCCGATAACAATGTTTGGTTGGCATCTGTGGAAATACAAAAGGCAGCTCTGTGCTCTGGTTGACTCTAAATGCTGAGTTTCTGGTTTATAAACTCATTATAATGTCAGTTCCTTACTATTGAGGTGGGGTTTCAGTGCAGGTGGAGGTGTAGATGCTGATCCACACCCTGAGCAGATAAGTGGATGTCATAGCAAGATTACGATGCTAACGGTAAGTTTTCTTTTGACTCCTGGGATAGCCTTCTGAGTGCCTCCTCTAAGTCTCTGTGTGACCTTGGGGATGTTTCTTAACTTTTAATATCTCAGGGGGCTCCTCTGTAATGTGGAATATTGTAATTCCCCTCACAGGGTCACCATGGGGATTAAACACCCTGGCTAAAGAATTTAGAGGGTGCCTGAAGAACAGTGAGCCCTCTATAAATGCATCACTTCATTTAAGAAGTGTTGCGATTTCCAACACAGGTTTTTCTATTTATAACATGGGAAAAGGTGGAGGGGGGAGTTAGAGTTCATAGTGCCAAATAGCCTGAGACAGACAGTGATAAATCCAAGGATAAAAGGGCTATCTTTAATGGGTGTGAAGCGAGAGAGGTGGCATAGAGAGTGCTCACCTTTCAAGCACAATCTCTGTGTTCAATCACCAGCTCCCATGTCAAAAAGATGGATATGACAGTGCACACTTGTAATCTCAGCAGTGGGGAGGCAGAGAGAGGTAGATCCCAGGGACTCCTCAGCAAGCCACTCTACCCTACTTGGACAGCCCCCGGCCAGTGAAGGATTCTGTCTCACAAACAAGGTAGATCATGCGTGAAGATCAATACTCAACATTGTCCTCCAGCCTCCAGTTGTACATATCCACAGGTACATGTGCACTCATGCACACATACTGAACATATACATGCACACACACAGCTAATGTGAAGTTGGATCTCCATCACTACCAATGCTATCAAAAACCTGCTGAGGAGCATACATGATAAATAAAGTACAAAGTCCAGAAAATTCCCGGTGATAAGAAAAGGCTTCAACTGTAGCTTGGGAGATGCCTTAGAGGTTATGAGTATTTTCTGCTCTTCCAGAGGAGCCAAGTTCAGTTCCAAGTATTGGATGCTCACAATGGCCTGTAACTTCATATCCAGGAGCAACCTATTCTCACCTTTGAAGGCACCTGTACAAATGTGACAAATGCTTACTCACATAGTCATACATGAAAATGAAAATAAATCTGTAAAAAAAAATTCTGTAGTGAAAAATATTCCCAAACATCTGACTCTTGGAGGGAAGTTGTTTCTTTCCTTACCCCTCTTTACTATCTCCAAAACACGACTGATGTAACTGGACAAATGGACTGTTGCTTTTCACCCTGTAAATGCCTAACAAGAAGAAACATCTCAATTGTCTCTTTTTACAAGTGACTTGGGGTACTTTATATAAAGAAGTCACAGAACGGACAATGGCAGAGGAATTCTACCATGTTCTGGATGCAAAGTTTTTTGTAAACTGTCAGACAGGCAAAGCAGGGGCCTGAAGTATCTCATCGTCAAATGCACAGGTACTAGGGAGACATGATTAGCTATGTCTCTTAGCAGAACTTTTTTTTTTTAAATAAAAGCTATTTAACAAATTAAATGAAAGCACTGGGTCTCTCTCTGGGCACACTGAATATATTCTTAAGATTTTTATTTTTACAAACTTGCTTTCGTATGTGTGTAGGTATATATGTACACAGAATCCAGAAAGTGTCAGATCCCTTGAAGCTGGAGTTATAGATGGCTGTCAATCACTTGATGTGGGTGCAGGAAACTGAACCTGAGTTCCCTGGAAGAACAGTCAGTGACTCTAACCACTAAAGCCTCCCTCCAGCCTTTCACTAAAAACATTCCCCTCGTTCAAAAATTCTGTTCTATTAATTTTACAATTTTCCCACAGGAACAAGAACCCAGCTGGTATAGAAAGTCCTTCTGTCTATGTGTTGCTTTCATTGGTTAATAAAGAACTGCTTTGAGCCTATGGCAGGGAAGAATAGAACTAGGCAGGGAAAGCTAGGCTGTATGCTGGGATGAAGAAGGGCAGAGTCAGGAGAGGCCATAGATGTGCCACCAGAGATAAAAGTGCTGGAACTTTGCTGGTAGGCCACAACTCCATGGTGATATACAGATTAATAGAAATGGGTTCAATTATGATGTAAGAGTTAGCCAATAAGAAGCTAGAGCAAATGGGCCAAAGAGTGATTTAATAAATACAGTTTATGTGTGATTATTTCGGTTCTGGGTGGCCAGAACGAACAAGCAGGCCCTCCTCATACACCCGGCAAGAGTCATGAGTTCAGGGCACAAAAGCACAACCAAGTAGGGGAATTCTTGTGCACATAGATAAGGGCAGAAAGTCAATAGATGGAATCCTGAGAAAGAAGATATCATTCCTACAAGGAGATGTTTTGTAGTTAGGCAAGTGGTCATTTCTGAAAGAACACAGAAACATTCTCATCCAAAGAGGACTGTAAACATAAAAGACTGGACTGGAGAGATGCTCAGTGGTTAAGAGCACTTGCTGCTTTTGCAGAGGACCAGATTTGATTCTCAGCACCCCCACGGCAACTCACAACCACTTACAACTTCAATTCTGGGGGGAAGAAATGCCTTCATTTGGCCTCCATGGGCACTGTGCATATGTGATACACATGCATCTAGGCAAACATTCATACACACAAAATGAAAGGAAAATCATTTTAAAGAGCAAATGTTGGATTGCATTACTCTTCTGTCATGGAACAGAGACCTTCAGTAGACCAGGGCTCCACACACCATCCTTGCTGACACCCCAGCATCCTGGGATGCAGTAGGGCTTCTTACTACTTCTTTTATCCTCTCTCTGTTAGGTCAGACATACTGCCTCCCTCTCTGCAGAAGAAATAAAGTCCATCTCATTATTTTTGCTTCACTGGTACCCCATATCTCCACCCTTACACTGCCTGTCTTCAAACACCTGATCCAACTACTGCTCTGCAGGACATTTCCTGTATCCTCTTCTAAGTTCCATCAGTTCTAGGAGCTCTTGCAGGAAACTGTGCTTGTGTCTCTTTTACCAGGCAAGCAGAGTAAACACTGGGACCATTTTTCTGTCATCCCCGAATGCTTCTCGACTTCAGAAAACCGTGTGACCTTGAATTATACTCATAGCCACATCTACAGATGTCAGGTGCACAGTGAGTTCTCTGGTGTGTTTACCTTGTGAGTAGAGACTGCTCTGTGAGTCATGAGCATGGAATTCTACAGGATAAGCACTCACGTGATTTTAATGTGGCGCTGCCTTCAATGATTTTAATAACCAAAGCTCTTGGTATAAATTTAAGAAAGTACAAATGGGTCCATAGGAGTTACTTAATTGTAATATAATTATTAGTCCTCCGAAAACACCTTATTCTTTGCTGACGTGGTAATGGCAGTCCATTTGGTGTCCATTAGGGTATTCCTTATGGAACCTGACATGGGAAACAAATGCTACCATTTGCAAATTAATGTTTCCTTTATGAAACAAAAGGCCTTCTCTTTTAAATGATTCTGTGCATTGTCTGTCACAGAGAATGTGCAACAGAGGAAGGACATTTCTGTAGGAGCAGTGCAAGTGCTGTCAGAGCAAATCAGAGCAGACTTAAGATCACAGTTAGACACTCCTTAGGGAGCCACTGCAGACACAGCTGATATTGGCTCTCTCTGCCTCTTTGTAACAGGACCTTTCTGGTTGAATTCCTATTGTGCCTAGGACTTTTAACCTGACATTGCTACACATAGAAGTTAGCCCCAAATGTAGCATGATTAATAAAAACTCAGAAACAGATATTGGGGTTCAGCCTGAAGGTCAGAAAAGCAAAATAGCTAGCCACTGGCTCTTACCTCAGCCTCAGTCCAAAATGGTGATCCTGCCTCCAGGAATCCTCAGAATGAGACTGACTGAGAGCTGTCTCCTCCTATCTTATATTTCTTTCTAGTGCTGGGATTAAAGGCATGCACTACTATAGCCCAGTTTCTATGGCAAACTAATGTGGCTACTGGGATTAAAGATGTTTGTCACCACTACCTGGTCTGTAAGGCTGATCATTTTGGTTGTTTTGCTCCCTTAACTTCAGGCAAGCTTTATTTATTAAAATAAAAATATCACATTTCCCCTTTTTGTCTAATATAAAAAAGAGGCTATAACTAATATAAGAAAAACTATATATAGTAAGTACAATGGCTATATCCAATATATACAAGCAATAAATACATCAATAATGTCTAGTCCATTTGCATTCAGAGAAAACATTCCATATCTATCCTACCTTGGTGAGTCCAAAGTCTTGTACCTAATTTATTTTCTGTAATAACTTACTTTCTGCATCAGATAAACAAGGAAAGCTATAATTATCTAGTCTTTAACTCCCTCAGAGACCAAAGAAGGAAATAATATTAACTGAGTAAGCAGGAAGTGCAAGCAGGTGACTTCCAAAACATGTGAGAAATGACATAAACATTTGTTTGTTAAAGTTCCTCTGCAACGATGGGACATCTATCTTCAGCCTACAGGGTAGCATGATCAACAGACTTTTCTGTGAAGCAAGATATTCTAAAGGGCTTTCCCTCCTTGTCTTGATAATGTTTGGCAGTCACTTTCTCTTGTTTCCTGCTTATCCAATTAGGACAGCATGCTGTCAGCAGTCGAGGCAAAGGCATGTTCTTGTCCAGCAGTTTACTTTTGCCCAAAGAAAGTAAACTCCATATGGAGTTTCTGCAATGCCCACTATCTTCTCTGAAGTATATTGGTGCTGCCAGGAGCAGATATGTCTCATTGTCATAAAAAGTGAAAAAGCAGCCCACATTATTTAAGTATCTTAAATACCATATACTGGAGATCTCTGAAGCATTTAAAGATGACCTGTCTATCTAAAGTATATCTTGGTTTGACCTTGAAAACATACCTAATGTAACTACAAGTTTTATTATAATAGGTAACTAAATACTAACCTGTATTTTGTTATTATACTAAACCATTGGTAATTATAACTTTCAAGGACTAGAAATTTGCATTACCTTGTTAAATGAGTTGTATAGTAGAAATGTATGTACAGTATATTCTTTAAAAATTAATCTCAAATTTATATTAACATATAAAATTTCTTTTTTTATTGATTTTTATTGAGCTCTACATTTTTCTCTGCTCCCCTCCCTGCCTCTCCCCTCCCCCATTCAGCCCTCCCCCAAAGTCCCCCTGCTTCCAATTTACTCAGGAGATCTTGTCATTTTCTACTTCCCATGTACATTAGCTCTATGTAAGTATCTCTTAGTGTCCTTCTTGTTGTCTAAGTTCTCTGGGATTGTGGTTTATAAGCAGGTTTTCTTTGCTTTATGTTTAAAAACCACTTATGAGTGAGTACATGTGATAATTGTCTTTCTGTGTCTGGGTTACCTTACTTAAAATAATATTTTCTAGCCACATCCATTTTCCTGCAAAATTCAAGATGTCATTTTTTTTCCTGCTGTGTAATACTCTATTGTGTAACTGTACCACATTTTCCTTATCCATTCTTTGGTCAAGGGGCATTTAGGTTGTTTCCAGGTTCTGGCTATGACAAACATACAAAATTTCTATACCATATACAAAGGTTCTTGTTTTGAAAAGAAAAAAAGGATATAGATATTTTAGAATAAAAGATCAGATTATTGAATCTATTCTGAAAAGAAAGAAGGGAGGATATTGATGTGGATAAGATAAAAAGGTAGATTATTAAATCTACTTTTAGAAAACAACTACTAGTTTTAAATGTTTTATATTTGGTTGGAATTTTATATAACATATAAAATTTCTATACAATACACAAAATTCCAACAAAACCATAGAAATTATTGATTGTGTGTTTTACCTATTTTACATATTTTGTTGTATGTATACATGTGTATGTATGTACATGTGATGAGGGTGGAGATTGGTGCCTTCTGTCCTCCTTGATCATTCTACTGATCCTTTTTTTTGAAACAGTAGGTAAACCTGGAGCTACCTACTTGTCTAGACTACCTAGGCACTAAGTTCCTTAGATCTGCCTGTTTCCATCACCAAATCACATGGTCCCAGTGCTAGGATCATAGACATGACCCAGGTTTAATCTTTTCCATGGATCCTGGGAATCTAAATTCAGGTCCTCATACTTATGTGACAGTCATGTTGCCAACTGATTCATCTCCCTAACAACATTTTTTTTGCTTCCTTATGCTGTTTCAACTACTAAAAATGCTTTGTGTCTATTTCATTACTATTTTTTCCTTCATGTCAACCTATATTCACTTCTGTTTGTTTTGTGGAATTTGCTTGGTCAGCCCATGTCTCCCTTCTGCAAATATCTCAATGGTTAGGCATCATGTCCAATCATCTGACATCTAATTATGTTCATCAAATTACTGCATAATTGAAGCTTCTGGGTAACGTGACATGAAGTTCAGGTAGCTTATGAGCTACCTTCTAACATGTTAAACATAATAGAATGTTCAGTAGATTCTTGATGATATGCATATAAAATGATTGTTTTGCTGAACATTGGTAATTCAATGAGTTGATAATCTAACTACCTATGCTATTAAACTATGCCCTGAGGGATATTTTCCTTTACTTTAAAAAATGGATTGAAGTAAATGATGAAATAAATTATATATGAAATTAATTGTGTGTCTAAAAGGTGTAGCTTATACATTAAAAACCACTTGGGAAGTTCAGTAATTTGACACTGAACATGGGTTGTTAGGGTCTGGGAAACAGAAGAGAAGAACAATTCTGCATTGTGAAATTGCATACCAATGACAAATAAAACATTTTGGGACACAGTTTAGGAAAAAAACGTAACTTTTTAATTGAAAATAAATTCTTATCTAATATAATATATTCTGATCACAGTTTCCCTTCCCTCCACTCGTCCCAGTTTCATCCCCCTTCCCCAGATCCATTCCTCCTCTATTTCCTCTTCAAAAAACATCAGGCCTCCAAGGAACAAGAGCTGGCAGCCAAACAGGACAAAACAAATACAATAAACAGGCCCAAAGCAATCATATTGAGGTTAGACAAGGCAAGAAAATAGGAAGAAAAGAGTCCCAAGAGCAGGCATAAAAATGTCAGTGATACCGTTGGGTATTTCTTTGTTCTGCTGAATTCGGGGGGTATCTTTGTGGATCCTGGAACTCAGGGAACTCTGCTAGATTTCCTAACACATTCCAAAGCTAAATGTTTCAGAAATATTTTCTATGAAAACTGGAAAATGTCAGCTTGCTCAGCTAGGCAGGAAGCTTCTGTTGATAGTGTTCAACCTCAAGTCAAAGTCAACACACCTTATAGAACAGTGACAACAAAACAGAGGCAGATTATTAAGAAACTGTAATTAGAACAATATTCCCATCTGGGACAGGAAAACAGAGATAAAAATACGTCTGCCTCCTATGATCTAGATCTGCAAGCAGATAACAATATTTTAATTAAAAGTAAGCATGTGTAAAATGTTCAAGCAGTACTCATGAGCACTGCAATTAAAAGTTCTCCGTCTTTAGTTCACCCTTGGAGATAATTAACTTTTAGAGTTTCTGTTTTAAATTTTTTCTGATCATTTCCAACTTATGTCTATGACTCTCTTAATGTGATCAAATTTAGTGTACTTATTTGCTCCCTGATAGAAGAGCGTGTGTGCGTGTGTGTGTGTGTGTGTGTGTGCTAACAGTCATGGTATCATGGGTATATGTGAAGGCCAGAGGTCAACCTTAAGTGTCATTACTCAAGTTGCTATCTACCTTGCTTTTGGTACAAGGTCTGTGACTAGGATCTGTGACTCAATAATTAGCCTAAGTTGGCTTTTCAGTGATCCCCAGGGATCATCCTACCTCCACCTCCCCAGGGCTAGGACTGAAAGTGTGAGCCAGTGTGCCTGCCTTTTGATGTAAGTGCTAGAAATTGGACTTGGGCTCAAGCTCTTCACTGATTTGTCTTCTCAGTCCCTGATGAGAGTCGAACTCTGATTCCTACTCCTGGTCTTCATTTTTCTCAACTATCTTGCATGCACAGTGTTTAAAAAAACATATTAGCATGGGAACTTATTTTTAATCTATTATCCTTTAGATAGAATCATTGATTCTCTCTCTATGAGTAACATCAAACACCCCTCTTCACTTTAAATCCTCTACTTCCTCCTAATGTTAACGTCTTTAATTTATAATATTTAGACAGTCATGTTGGCACAATCCTTTAGCCCCAATGTTATGAAAACAGAGGCATGGTAATATCTGTGTACTCAACACCAGCCTTGTCTATGTTGCAAGTTCTATGGTGCCCAAGGCTGTATAATGAGACTCAGCCTTTTTTAAAAAAAAAAAAAAAGAAATTTAAAGTATTTGTTTTCTATGCTATAATTCTGCTTTGGGCTTCAGTACTTTTCCTCTAATTCGATCTTGAATTTAAAAATCAATCAGCAGCCTTATGCTGTTATTATTACCTAAATCTCATTAATAATAGTCCACGGCTCCGAAGAAGGGAAATCTGATCCTTTCTCAGAAACATTGTTCAGTAGAAAAAAGTTCTCAAGAGTTAAACTCAAATGTATTCATCTTTCTGCCTTTGTCTCTTGTGAAATAGTGGGTTTCTTCACATCAAGGCCATTGTTCTCTTGAATAGCCTTTTGATTTTATACTTGAAAGTTGCCTATGTTTTTTGTTGACATCCTACTCAGATACATGCTTCGCCTTTTCTGTACAGTCTACCTGTTCCCTTACATGAATTACTCCATGGTGAGGCAAGGTGCATAGGAATGTAGGAGGAAGCTGTTTGTTTCCCTACTGCCCAGCAGCTTAGACCTGAAAACAATCACACAGAAACCATATTTTTAAATCACTGCTTAGTCCTTTAGCTCTAGCTTCTTATTTGCTAACTCTTACATCTTAATTTAACCCATCTCCATTAATCTGTGCATCACCACGAGGTCATGACCTACCAGCAGAATTTTAGCGCATCTGTCTCCATTGGCAGCTCCATGGCTTCTCCCTGACGCTGCCTTCTTCCTCCCAGCATTCAGCTTAGTTTTCCCCGCCTAGCTCTATTACTCCATCACTCTGCTATAGGCCTAAAGCAGTTCCTTTATTAACCCATAATAGTCACAGCATACAGAGGGGAATCCCACATCATAGGAAGGAGGTTCTTTCCTCTCATCGTACAGAATCTTAGACCCAACATTCACCCAGGTTTCTCTCCTTTTGTAAAAACATTTATGAACATACACATGGAGATAATGGTTTTTATCTTAGGATCAGTTCACACTCTGCATTCCATATCCCACCAATGATCAGACAACAGTTTGGCCTGCAGTGCTACCATGTAAACATGCTTTTATATTTCTGATGTGATCCTGTAATTCTGAGAATCCTGTTCCCTAAAGAAACCATTGATTTTCAAAACAATTTATATCTAAGATTTCAATATTCTGAAAGTGGGAGAGGAGATGTGGCCTTGCATGTTTGAATGCCTAGGTTTGATCTGATAAGGGAACAAACATGATTTTAAAATTTGGGGGACTGAGAGATGACTCAGCAATTAAGAGCACTCACTGCTCTTGCAGGAGTCCTGGATTCTGTTCCCAGCAATCACGTGGCAGCTCCTAACTGTATGGAGCTCCAGTTTTAGGGGATCTGAAGCCTCCTCCTTTAGACTCCATGGGCATTGCATGCACATGTTATACATGCATACAGGCAGGCAAAACACTCATACATATAAAACAAAAATAGACTCTTTAAAAAATTATTCTCAAAGCAGATTTTATCACATATCAAATAACACACTAAATTTTATAAGTGAAAAGGGAACTAAACTTTTTACTTTTCAGTTCACATAGCTTTCAGGCTCTATGGCTTTTCCTAAAGAATGTTGCTAGTAGAGTCTGTGTCATGGTAATGGCACTTGACACAGTATCTTAGTATCTGGCCTCCAACCTTGGAAAGCCTAAATTTGCCTTTGAGCCGGAGCCTAGTTTAGACAAAGAACTAAATCTGAACTAGAATGTAGATCTCATGTCTGACATATTTTCTGCTCAGCACATGTTTTCTGCTTGGTGCATGTTTTTGAACTTGAAGATGTAGAACTCCTTGAGCTGGGGTCCAGGACTGAAGTTCCTCCCTTCTGCTGCTTTTGTTGTATATTTGATCATAAACATAAAGGGTAACTCACACAGCCTGGTTTGATACTGATTTCCTGCGTAGATACTGTACGTGGTCTCTCTTAGCCGCTTGCTGAACAGATTATGCCCTGGGAAATGAGATGCTGAGAGCGTCTTGTAGGAGCAAGCATGGCTTTAGTTCATAAAATCACAATGATTTGCATTTGTTTGTGAAGTTTAGCTAACACTCAAAAGAATCATTTGCAGTAGTTTTCCAAATTCCCATTTCCTCTGTCCAAAAATATTTTATGACTAAGTACAGCACTCTTATGGGTTTGTCACTTAATAGATCTACTCCTGTAATTTGCCATAAAGCAGACACAACCGGAAGTGAAGCGATATAAGCTTTGTTATAATGGGCTTAGTTTATCACCAGTTTTGCCTAATGGGATTATAGTCTATAAATGATCACGTTGCCATAGCAACCACCTCAAAAGCCACAGTGGGCTATAAATGCAATAACAACACCTGTGTACCATCTTCTTGTTTTGGTAGTTTATGTTATTTGGGTCCAACAAAATAGGAGGACACCAAAAAGATAAAATATAAAACAACCTATTGTTTTAATCAAGACTTCTTATCACATTCATTTTGGATTCAGACATTTCTCGATTTGAATCACGAATTGACTGCAGTAGATAAAAGAAAACCTGCTTTGGAAACTTGGCTGAGTTAACCCTGAATAACCCCACATTAGAGTCATAAGCAGAAGAAAAGATTAATCTGGAGAAGAATTAAATTTCCAAGTGGAATAAAATAATATATCAAGAATGTTTTCCTGAATCCCTTTTAGGATTTCTTGCTTATCAAAAATCCCTGTGATGCTGTGCTTCTGTCTTCTCAGCATTTCTATGAAGTGTGATGTGGGGGCAGCGGGGAAGCTGCTTGTCTCTGCTACAGACCAAGTCTGGTTTCTCTGGGTATTCATGGGAGAACAGGGATTTGGTTGAGAAGACCAAGCTCTAACTTCATTGTATGCAATCTAATTACTGGAAAAAACATGTGAAATCTTACTCTCATCTTTCTTGGCTGAGAGATGAAGCTGAGGGCCCTGGGGCTGCAGCCCAGCTACGAGAGCACTTGTTAAGCATGCACAAATACCAGGGCCTGATCCCAGCATCCAGTGAAACCCAGTGTGGTAACTCATACCTGTGACCCCAGCATTTTCATAGCAGAGCTAGAAGGATACTGAGTTCAAGGGTATCCTTGCCTATATAGGGAGTTAAATACCAACTTGGGATGTACAAGATCCAGTCTTATGCAGGCAACATAGAGTTGGGAAAAGGATGGAAAGGATAAGACAGCAGCAACATCAGGACCCTATCTGGGTCTTAACCTGATTTATTTGAATCTTTGGGTATAAGCCATGGTACTCTAGCTTCGGCTGAGTCAGATAATGTTAACTCAATTGTTTGGTTCTCATGGTGCGACATAGCTGCCTTCATGCCAGTTATCAGTTGCTTGTCTGGGAAGGAGGGTCCTTAGACTCATTCTCTCACAACCAAGCCAGCAGACTAGCTGTTTGGAGTAAAGGCTACACAGAAGGAACAGAAAATTCATATTAGCTTCTGAGTGTCTTTCCCAACAGCGTGCCGGCTGCCTGAGCAGCTCTACGGATGAGGCTAATCAAGGAAAGGAACAAGGGAAAAGTGGCTGTGAGTCCAGGACAATAGTGGGTCCAGGCAGTTGGAGCAATCATAACTCTGTGTGTGTGTGTGTGTGTGTGTGTGTGTGTGTGTGCATGTGTGTGTGCATGTGTGTTTGTTTCGGTGCAAGTGTGTGCATGTAAATGTGGAGCCCAGAGGTCAAAGTTGAGTGTGTCATTCCTCAGGAACCATGTACCTTGATTTTTGAGATACGGCCTTTTATTTTACTTGTAACTCATTAAGTAAACAAGCTAGTGCACGATTCCTAAAGATTCACTGTCCTACCTCTCCAGTGCTTGCTTCAAATCTGACTTCTGTGTGTAGATGTGGGGAAGACGGTCAAACTTGGATCTTCATGCTTTCCCAGCAAGCACTTTTCTGATTGAGTTATGAGTTGTCTTCCCAGGCCCATCAAAATATTTTGAGAATGAATTGCAGTATTTGGAACTAACATTTTGAATATCAACTACTACATCTGAGGCACTATTAACATTTGCGAGGTATTCTGTAATTTAACTCGTCCTGAATATGAGCACTTCTCTAAAATTCACCAACGTAAAATGTTTTTATCAGAGTTCAGTTATTTTTGTTCTTCTCTCACCAAGGTTTATAAGCCAATAATCTACTCCGTGTAGAAGTCTATTTCTGTCGGATGTGAGAACCCCAGGTGAAGGTGCAGGATTTTGATGCATCTGTACAATCTTTAAAAACACATGGTTACTTTATTTTCCTTGGGATGTTACTTTGGAGTCATGGGTGCTCATGGGTATATCAGCATTTAAGCTGGCAGGAAACAAGACCAGAAAAGATTCATCTTTTCTTTGATGGGTATCAGAATCTGACTCCATCTCCTTCTACACTGAAGGAGCTTAATCCCAGACCACAAGTGGAGAGAGGAAACAGAGTTTGCTGGTGACCAACCCATTGAGCTACAATACTTCTACAAAACAACAAAGAAAGACACAAACCTGTGTTCTGTGTTCCTCCTTCTGTGCCTCATGTCCATCATTGTAGGAGCACAAGCTGTGCATTTCCTTCATTCATCTCAGAGGAAGTAAAAGACTGGATGAGGAATACCCCTGTGTCATTTTCCAGTCGTTGCACTGTATTTATTTCTTCCCTGGTTTTACTTCCCCATCGCCTAGAATGTAAATTTTACTTTTTAGTGAGACCTTCACTTGAATGCTGTGTCTTTAATATACTTTTCCTTTTTTCCGCACCTATATTTGTTCCCCATAGATTTCCTACCAGCTTTTCAGCTGTTTTTGTTCAGTCCTTGCACATGCCTTCTTGCAACTATGTTTGTTGTTTTTGATGCCATGCAGACTGGTGGCATAGCATTTCAGGTATGCTGCAAAGGAAGCTACTCACTCCCACTGAGCAAAACTGGGTCTGTCACCTATGGATGTAAATGCCATAATATCCCTCTTGTAGTATTCCCATTCTATCAAATTTGAAAATAATAAGACACATAATGGTGAAATTACCCACATAACAGGCTTATGCTAGATCCTAGCAAGTGCACAACAGGATGTATCCATTACTCTCCTCCATTTTATTGCTATGGTCCAAACACCTGACCAAACACTGACCATTCAGGTATAGATAATGGGCTTAAGTCCACCACAACAGGGGAGTCATAGGGGCTGGTGTTACATGCAGCAGGAATCTGTGACTGCTGCTGTTTTACTTCTTAGCATACAGCAAGCAAAGTACAGGTAGAAAGTAGATCAGGCTGCTTCAAGACCTGCCCCCACAAACACACGTCCTCCAGGAAAGCTCTATTTCATCACGGTTCTACAGTCTTCCCAAATGGCCCCAGCATATGGGTGATATGGGGTTTCCCTCTGTATGCTGTGATTACCATTAATGAATAAAGTGACTGTCTTGGCATGAGATAAGGCAAAAGAACAGAGCTAGGCAGGGAAAACTAAAATAAATGCTGGGAGAAAGAAGGGTGGAGTCAGAGAGAAGGCATGTAACCCTGCTGGAGCTGGACAGAACTTAACCCGGTAAGCCACAGCCATGTGGCAATACACAGATTACTAGAAATGGGTTAAATTAAGATGTAAGAGTTAGCCAATAAGAAGCTAGAGCTAATGGACCAAGCAGTGATTTAATTAATACAGTATCTGTGTGGTTATTTTCAGGCTAAGTGGCCAGAAACCAACAAGTGGCTTTCTCCTTATTACAAATTGTTGCACCAGTTTGGTGGACTAAATCCATGTAAAACTTGAGAAAGCTAAAATAGGAATCTTAGACACAAAAGAAAAGAGTCAAGAACGGTTTGGTAGTGGCATTTTCTTGGGTAGGCTCTGTTTGCTAGAAGAAAGCAGAGGCATGGCTCCTTTAAAAGAGGTTTTCCTGATTTAGAGGTAGCAGGAAAAAAGCTGTGCTGTTTTGAAATGCAGGCTTTCTGGGACATGCTGCCAGTGCAACCTCTGGCTCTTTCAGGAGACCGAATGTTTAGATGGGGTTTTTGAGCAGCACACTGTGGCTTGCTTGATGGCAACTTGGACTAGACCAGCCATGTGCCTGGAAGTAAGGCAGTGTGTGTGGCTCTCAGAGGTGGCAAGCAGCTCCATCATGCTGATCTGGGTGGGGCAAGCAGGCAGTGCTGTATTTCCCCTAGCAATGGGACTGCTTAAGTTTTTTAGAAGTGCTTAGCATTTTAAGAAGCACTCCTGGACAGTAAAGAATTACAGATATACAATAGGACAGATTCAGACATAAAAGACCTCTAAATGGGTCACAATGTTGGATAAATGTACATAGGCTTGGGAGAGAAAAGAGAAAGAGTAAAATAAATAAATGGATTTACAGACAGTCATAGATTAAAGGAATATTAAAAAGGAATAGAGTAAAAACGAGCTATGTAAAGATGGAAAATTCACAGAGAGTCTGTATTATGTATATTATCATTTTATCTTTAAATATTTTGACTGCAGAGAGACATTTGATTCTGGGGAACTGCTAAAATAAGCCAACATATATATTTCAAAGGTATCTTGAACTCAAAATTTGAGTCTAAGGATATGCTGCTTTGGAAAAGAGGGTTCTTCTTTTGTTTCCACAGAGGATAAGAACCTGTGGATTGCTTCCAGACTAATATGATTTGATGAACAAAGACCCCCTGAAAGGTTGCAGTGAACACCATCAAAAAATTACTTTGCCCAATAAACAGCAGGAAGCAGTTTGGAGAAAAACTGTACCCATATTCCCAAATATTGTCTATAAATGTTTCTTTACATTTAAAGGGGGGTATGCTATAGAGACTTGCATTGATATGGATCTTGGTTTATTGATACAAATTTAAGGTCAATTTTGCTATATGTATATCTCTGCTCTTGATTAAGGCATTGTGTTTGTGTAGCTCATTTAAAAATGTAATGTATAATTAAGAAATATAGGTTAATAGTCATCTATAATAGTCAAGCTTGTAGTCATGTTAGGTTTTAAAGAAATATAGAGATATATTTCAGTTATATAGGTATTCTTCAAATATTTCAGAGACCTTTAGAATATGGCATTTAAAATGTTTTAAGAAGTTAGGACTTTCATGACAATGAGATACATCTGCTCCTGGCAGCTCTAATCTACTTCAAAAGGAAGATGGGCATCAAAGAGGCTCCTTATGGAGTTGGTTAGCCATGTGGGCAAGAAACTGCTCTTCCTGTACCTCTTGATAAACTGGACATGCAGGGCCCACAGAGAAATGACTGCTGATCTTGGCTAAAGGTGAGATGATTCTTCAGGATTCCTGTTACATGAAAGAGTCCACCAGACATTGTGCAGGACACAGAAGAAAGTGACTGACACACTGCCAATATAGGCAAAACTCTCTTTGAAATTTCCTGCTTTGTGGAAAAGTCCACCAGATACTATGGGCCTATAGGCTGAAGATGGATGCCCCAATGGTACAGAAGAACTTTGGGTGACTGTCCAGGCAGTGAGATGTCTCTGTCAATTCTGGAGTTTTGGAAGTTGCTTACAATATATTTCCTCTTTATTTAGGTAATATTATATCCTTCTGGAGTCTTTGATGGAGTTGCAGAATTTATGGTTATAATTATAGTATTCCTTTCTTATGATAAAAGATAAAGTAGATATAAATATTGTAGCTATGATTTTTACTTGATACCTGTTTTGTTATATGTAACTTTACTATGTTAAAGTTAAAGCCTTCCATTTTTATTTAAACAGAAAATATGCTGTGATTTCCATTAACGAATAAAGAAACTGTCTTGGCCTGTGATAGAGCAAAAGAAGAGAGGTAGGTGGGGACAACTAAACGGAATACTGGGAGAAAGAAGGGCGGAGTCAGAGAGAAGCCATGTAGCCCCACGGGAGCCAGACAGAACTTTACCCAGTAAGCCACAACCATGTGGCGATATACAGATTACCAGAAATGTGTTAAATTCAGATGTAAGGGTTAGCCAATAAGAAGCTAGAGCTAATGGACCAAGCAGTGATTTAATTAATACAGTATCTGTGTGGTTATTTCAGGGCTAAGTGGCCAGGAACCAACAAGCAGCCTCTTCCTTACTACATATGCGGACCAAGTGTTTAAATACTTGAGGCTGTGGTGATATTTTTGTTCAAACAACATCACTTGGCTTATCATATTTATTCATTAAAAGGAAATGGGAGCTGTTAAAACATCATTATCTCTACTTCAATACTGAGGTAGCTCAATCACAAAAGGCCTAAAAGATTTCTTAGATATGCCTTTAGTAGACCATGGTGATTGGCACTGTGTGTCTGATTGCTTTCTTTTTTTCTTTTATTATTAAAATAAGAGACAGCATGTGCTTGTAGTAACTCACAACCAAGTATGATGTCAACTCCAGAGGATCTGATACCCTCTTCTGGTCTCTGCAGACATATTCACACACATGCACATACCCATGCAGAGATGCCAGCAATAAGCATAATAAAAAATAAAATGAACATTGTGAAAAGGAAGAAGTCGAAGTATCATTATACTATGATATGATAATATACATAAGGACCCCAAAATTCTACCAGGAAACTTCTACAGCTGATAAACACCTTCAGCAAAGTGGCAGGAATAAGATTAGTTGAAAAAGTCAGTATCCCTCCTGTGTACAAATGATAAATGGGCAGAGAAAGAAGTCAGGGAAACAATACTCTTCACAATAGCCAAAACTAAAATAAAATATCTCTGGGTGACTTTAACCAAGCAAGTGAAAGACTTGTATGACAATAACTTCAAGTCTTTGAAGAAAGAAATTGGAGTAGGTATCAGAAGATGAAAAGATCTCCCATGCTTGTGGATTGGTAGGATTGACATAGTGAAAATGATCTTCTTACCAAAAACAATCTACAGATTCAATGCAATCACCATCAAATTCCATCACAATTCTTTACAGACCTTGAATGAAGAATACTCAACTTCATAAGGAAAAACCAAAACCCATAATAGCTAAAACAATCCTGCACAATAAAAGAACTTCTGTAGGTATTACTATCACTGATTTCAAGCTCTACTACAGAGATATTGTAATAAAAATAGCATGGTATTGGCATAAAAACAGACAGGTTGATCAATGGAATTGAATCAAAGACCTAAACATAAACTCACACAGCTATGGACACTTGATTTTTGGCAAAGAAGCCAAAATTATACAATGAAAAAAGAAAATATCTTCAACAAATGATTCTGAACTCATTGGATGTTTGCATGTAGAAGAATGCAAATAGATCCATATCTATCACCCTATACAAACCTCAAGTTCAAGTGGATCAAAGACCTCAACATAAAACCAGATACACTGAAGCTGATAAGAGAGAAAATGGGGAATAGCCTTGAATGCACTGGCACAAGAGACAACTTCCTGAACATAACACCATTTGTGCACTAAGACCAACAATTAACAAATGAAACTGAAAATCTTGTATATGTCAAGGGACACTGTGAATAGGACAAAAAAGACATCCTACATCAACTCCACATCTGAAAGAATGATAATATCCAAAATGTATGAAGAACTCAAGAAACTAGACACCAACAAACTAAATTTTACAATTAAAACGTAGGGTACAGACCTAAACAGATAATTCACAACAGAGGAATCTCAAATGTCCAAGAAACACTTAAAGAAATGTTCAACATCCTTAGCTACCATGACAATGCAAATCAAAGTGACCCTGAGATTCCATCTTACACCTGTCAGAATGGCTAAGATCAGATACACAGGGGACTGCTCATGCTGGCAAGGATATGGAGCAAGGTCAACACTCTTCTATTGTGTGAGCACAAACTTGTATAACCATTTTGGAAGTCAATATGGTGGTTTTTCAGAAAATTGGGAGTTGATCTACCTCAAGACCCAGCTATTCCACTCCTGGGCATGTACTCAAAGAACAAGTCACCATATACAAGGACACTTGCACAACTATGTTCATAGCAGCTTTATCCGTAATAGCTAGAAACTGGAAACAACCTTGATGTCCCTCAAATGAAAAACAAATAAAGCAAATGTGATACATTTAAACAATGGTGTATTACTCAGCTGTTATAAACAATGACATCAAGAAATTTGCTGACAAATGGATGGAACTCTAAAAGATTATCTTGAGTGAAGTAACCCAGACCCAGAAAGACAAACATGGCATGTACTCACACATAAATGAATATTAGCATCAAAATAAAGGAGAATTATGCTACACCCCACAAAGCCAGAGAACCTAAGAAACAAACAGAGCTCAAGGGTGGAATTCATGAAGCTCACTGTGAATGGGAAATAGAATGGACATTGTCAGTGGATGGGGGGGGGCTGTGAAGAGGATGGATCAGCTAAGTGGAGGATGGAGGGATAGAGTACTGTGAGGGACAACTGGAATCTGGGGGCATCTCTGGCATGAACTAGAAATCTAGAGCAATAGAAACTTGCAGGAATCTATGAGGGTGACTCTAGTAAAGACTCCTAATGATAGGGATATGGAGGCTGAAACAGCCATCTCCTGTAAATAGGCAAGACTTCCAGTGGAGGGTGTGGGACACCAACCAGGCACAAACCCTTCAACATACAATTTGTCCTGCCTACAAGATGTTCTGGGGTAAAGATGGCACAGAAATATGAGCATGACCAACTGATAACTGCCAGAGAGGAGGCTTACCCCTGAGGGACAGGACTCAGAAGTGGGATACCTCAGAGACCTAGGAAAGAACCAAACATGAATGCCCCCCAAAAGTCAAAGAAATGATTCCTAATTATAATCTGCTATACTCATAGATCATTGTCTAACCCAACTGTCATCAGAGAAGCTTCACCCAGCAACTGATGGAAACAGATGCAGAGACTCACAGGCAAACATTAGGTGGCACTTGGGGAATCCTGTGAAAGAGAGCGAAGAAGAATTGTAGGATCCAGTGGTGTCAAGGGTACCACAAGAAAACCCACAGAACCAACTAACCTGGGTTCACAGGGGCTCACAGAGACTGAACCAACAACCAAGAAGCCTGCAAGGCTCTGAACTAGGCCCTCTGCATATATGTTACAGCTGAGTAATGTAGTCTTCATGTAAGACTCTTAATAGTGGGAGCAAGGACTGTCTCCAAATCTGTCGCCTGTTTTTGGGACCCGTTCCTACTACTTGATTTCCTCATCCAACCTTAACAGAAGTGGAGGTACCTAGTCTCATTGCAACTTGATATACCATGGCTGGCTGATATCATGACAGGCCTGCCTGTATCTGAAGAGAAAAAGTGGAGGAAGAGTAGATAGGGTAGAAAGAGGTTGGGGAGAAACTGGGAAGAGGAGAAGGGCTAAACTTTTGTTGGGAGATGAAAACAAAAAAAAAAATAAAATAATATTGTAAAAAATATATCTACATATATATATTCCTAGCTATATAAAAATAACATGAATATTTAAAAAATGAGGAATAGTTAAGAACTGAGGCAAATTGATAATGACAAAATAATTGTCATTAATTTATTACATTTACTCAAGGATATATACAGATGTAATTGTACTTGTAATTTAAATATAAAACATACACAATTTGCAAATATAAGAATTGTCACTATATAATGTCTTAAATGAATATTTAATACTTTCTTCCTGGGAAACTATGAAATTCTTAGGTAAGGGCTTCAAGGAGATGAATTTTAGCCTAAATCTTGCTTTTCTTCTTTTTTCTTTACCATACTGAAATTTCCCCTGTGTATTTCCTGGGTTTTTCTGCATGCTGGCCAATCTTGTTCAAATAATCCCAATATCACAATATTCCACTCTGCCACAGCTGTTGGGATAATTGCTTAAAAATAAACAACAACAAAAACCCCACAGAGTTGTGCCAAAAAGATAAGAATCTTCACAATGAACTTATTTTGTCCTATGATATTTCTGATTACTGCACATTTTGTTGAAAAAGACAGGGATTTTCATTACCTAATTATGCAAATACCTTGGACCTGGTTACTTGAAAATTCTCCAGGCACTCTGTACTTGACCTCAGCTAGATTTTTTTTTCTTTTTTCTTTTTTTTTTTTGTGGAAGGAAATAACTTTCAAAGCCAGTGTTCCTTAACTGTGCCTTCTGAATTTTCAATTACAATTCCTCTGCCACAGTGGCTATGATTTCACAGCTAAGGCAGCCGGGGAGAAACCGTTAATTCTACGGAAAGACTGTATCAGAGAATTACCCAGTGTCTATTAATAAAGGCTCCCAGTTCCCCTGGATCTTGCCCCTGTAGATACCACACTCCCCAAAGGCAGCAAGAACTCCATACTCTTCTTGCGTCCTTGCCCTTCGCACCAACCACACTTGTTCTGGTGACCGTACAGAGCAGGTGCTTGTGTTTCTGACAACAAATACCTCTAAGAAAGCAGATATTCCTCAAAGAAGGAGAAAACTGAGGCTCAGAGGAAGGAGACGATCTTAAGACAAAAATGTTGGCTAAAATCAATCTTTCAGTTTGCTAATAATGGCTAATTGTCTTTGGGTACATTGTATGTGTGTAAAATGTATATTAAGGGTACAAGGGATTGAGCATGTTCTATAACATTGACTGTTGAATTTTATATTCAGGTTTTAAACTTTTTCTCAACAACTGAAGTTAAAATTTTCAGACTCTTACACTTGTGGAGCTCAGTGGGGAGCTGAAGCACTGCAGCAGGTGACATTCTGAGGTCGTTAAGTTTTCATTAGAGGATTAAACATTCACCAATAAACCCAAAAGTAAAGCGTGAGGAATGGTGGCAGCCAGTGTTTCCCTGCCATTTTAATAGAATTCTCTAACAAGACATTAGAATCTGAAGTGCTTTAATTTGGATGGTCTTGTTAGTCACTGGAGATACCAAATACCAAATGCTAATTAGATCATAAGGCATCATAACTAGCTAGATGGAAATGCCAGAATATTAAAGGTTATTTAGTCATCTGTGAGAACTTTCCCCCAGAAGACATGATATATCCTAGTTTTCCCCCAGATGAAAAATGGAATTTAGAATGGTTAATTGACAGAGAGACACAGGTTTCCTTGTGTTTACAGTGAGGAAGTGTTACATAGCATCCTAAGTATGTAAGACAGCAAGGGACCTTGGTAATACTTGATATTTATCCCCAAGAGAGGTTAGCATTGTGAATATGTATTTATTTATATCTCTCCCTTTAAATATACAATTCACCCACATAGGAACATGCCAATGATTTAAGAAATTGAAATGTAGGTTAGAAATATTGCTTATTAGTTTCAAGAAATATCTGTAGCGCCAGATAACTAAAAATAAGTTTCAGATATTTCTGAATTCCTCTATGCCTGAAAAGGCTGAGTCATTTTAATAAAAGAAAATTTAAGTGTGAGCTGTACTTAAGCTATTTCTTGCAAGTCTACTTCCCCTTCTCACACATGAACAACTATTATCGTATGTTCTTTCAGCAAAATATTTTATTAATGAGTCTATAGATTTCCTATTTAAGGCAGGCATGAAAGCTTTTGTGTGACTATTTGCCAAATCTGCACTGGATGTGTGTGAAAGAGAGAGGCGTCTAATCCTTGAAGAAAGTGGGTGCTATTATTTGAAGTAATAATACTTATTAGAAGTGAAACCTGGGACAAGAAGAACATATTTCCCATTTCTCCACCTCACCTTCCTCATTTGGGATCATCACATCACTACGTCAAACTGTTGTGAGAATAAATGTGGCAATGTGTGTTGGGAACTGCCTTGAGCAAGGTAGTTAGCAGTAGCCATCTGCCATCACGGTGACTAATCATTGTCCAGTAATCCAGTGACTTTTAACAGACTATGGTGGGTTCAAAAGGGAGTCAGATTAAGGAAGGAGGCAATCTTCCATGCAGTGTGTCAAGTACTGAGGGAAAATGAAGCCAAAACGATGTGTGAGCTTTCATCGGGAGGGTGCCTGGCAGAATTGCTTACTTTGAGTCCTTCCTTTCAAGGTCAAAAGTCAAAGCGGAGATGTATTATTCTGATCTAGATTTGGAAAGTCTGAAAGAAAAGATCTTTGAAGGCCTAACACTGGAGCATATGAAGCACCATAAATCTCTCTATTCATAGGGTGGTTGGGGGAAGCAATCAGCAATGTGCTCACCTAGGAAACCAGTGCCCACACGTCTTGGGATGACAGCTGGGAAATCCTATGTAAACAGTTCTGCTCGGCAGAACGATCCTTCCATTCCATCAGAAAAAGAAACGGATAAGGTGTTGGAATGATGGCTCAGCAGTTCAGAGCTCTTTCAGAGTTGTAGAGTTCCAGCAACTACATCAGGTGGCTCACCACAACTCCATAATCCAGCGGATCCAATGCAGGTTACTAACATACACACGCATGCGGACTCACAAACGCACACACACACACACACACACACACACACACGTGCATGTTCACACACTAAAAGATACAATAAATCTTAAAAAACAAAACTAATAAAAAATAAAAGTCTCGATCATTAATACACAATCATCCTGTCCCCCAAAAGACTGGAAAGCATGATCAACAATGCTAGACCACAAGGATGTTGAGAGAAATCTTTGAAAGAAGTAATGAAATGTAGGGAATGGCATGAATGGTATTGAACCTTTACTTGGAAAGTTCAATCAGCAGAATGGCTGTACTGGAAGGAGGGCATTCATTGTTTAGTGAGAAAAAAAGGCAGAACTTGAGCAGGTGTCTGAGAGACATAACAAGCCTGGGAAAGGCCTTGAAAACTTTCTTTTGGGGGTATTGTTGTTTGCTACCCTGCTAACCCTTTGTTCTTTTAGTTTGTCTTGTATGGATATTGTGGTTTTTAATTCTCAACACTTTCCTTCTAGCTTTATCATTTAGGGCATCTAATATGCCGATGATGGATCCCTCACTTTAAATCCCTCCTGACTAAAGCTCCTCAAGCTGTTTCTGTATCAGTCATGATCTAGTTTAAAATAGCATTTGGTATCAAGAAGTACACAGTCAAAGAGGGACCCGGGGTCAGATGCTGCAATGATACAGACAAAATTAAGCTATGGTCCAGTAACTGGGAGGAAAAGGATCTTGGGACAATTTGTAACACATAATTGCATAACTATTAGCAGTGCTGGGGAATAAATGCACATGGGGAAGCATAAGGTACCATGTCCTTTGCTATTTTCAACTGGTATGAAATACTTACAGAAGTGACTCAGCTTCTGCATCTGGTTTACCAGAGACCTTCTAAAAAGTTATAATGAATGAGCTCAAGGTAAAATATAAGCACCACAGAGATTTTGTGGAATAGTCAAAACAATAGCAATCTAGAGAGTGTGGAAGAAGTTGGGAATCGGACCACAGTTTGTATACATACCAAGGTTGAAAGGCATAGTAAGTTTGGGTTTACATGCCCTCCACTTCGTTATTACTTGCCATTTGAGATTTGGAACCCTGCAATATCCCCTGGGTCCCATCATCCTGTACTGGTAATATTCTTCCCTTGTTTGGAGACCTTCTGATAACCTCACAGGAACAACTACTCTGAAATGAGGTGTCAGCTCTTCACCTGGTGACCTCTAGGGATCATCACTATCTTGGGGAACTCATTAGAAGCAGATTCTGAGAATCCCTGGATAGAAGCAGCACAGAGTCCACTGAAGAAAGAGAGTTGGGATATGAGGGGAAAGAAGATTTGTACTAGTTTCCACTCTGAATTTTATGTGTGAGAATATGTTGAAAGGATGTCATATCAAATCAGATGACTGGATTGTAGTGAACTCACACAGGGGCACTTACACAGACACTCTAGAATTAGTGGTTAGTAGCTCAGCTGATCAATGTGGTATTACCAGTTGTCCTGGTTGGATAGAACATGGACACACTGGTCTCCTCTCCTGAAAAGAAAATTTCCATGACACACCACTCTAGGATAATGATAGGATTTTGAGGTAATTTAATCCTCTGAGGTCTGCATTTCGAGCAATTCCACAAAGACCTTCAGGACTTTGTGGTTACAAAATGTCAAAGGCACGTGATAAAGGGATCTCTGGCTTCCTTGGGATTCACTGTCACTAGCCT
Organism: Ondatra zibethicus; assembly: GCA_004026605.1. Taxonomy (NCBI): domain Eukaryota; kingdom Metazoa; phylum Chordata; class Mammalia; order Rodentia; family Cricetidae; genus Ondatra; species Ondatra zibethicus. The sequence continues at coordinate 12,720 of PVIU01010441.1, read as the reverse complement.
CTGTAGGAAAGGTGATGTCAAGGTTCGTCTTATTGTAAGTTCTCTGTCATCTCTATGAAATGAGATAGAATTGAGCAGTGATACCAGCCTGTCTGCCACTTGAAAGTGGCTTTTCACTGCTGCATACCATACAGAGGAACAGCAAGAAAAGGCCTGGTTGGAGGGGAATGAAGGGATGGTTATCACTGAGTAATCGAGGAGTCAATCCCAATAGCTAAGAGCTAAAACCACAAAGACATACACACTGCCCAGTACCAGCAAGGATTTGTCTTCAAAACTCTTTCTTGTATACACTCGTTGCCCTAAGATCTGCAAGAAAGAAGTCTATGAATCAGGCACTGTTGAGGGGCTGCCTTGTTTCCAAGGATCTGTTTCGTTTGTTACAAGCTGTTGTGATTTCTAGAGCTGTCGGTACACGACAATATCATTGCAATACAAATTGCTTCCAAGCTCTGCAGATTCTCCAGGTATCTTGTTGTTAAAGGGCAAATACAGTTTAATTTTGCATCATTTGTATCAAAGACTTTTGGAAGGTTTTTTGCAAGATTACTGGTTATCTTATCTACAGGCAGAAGGTAAGCTTTCTCTTATTGCTGGATGGTTGAATCAAGCATTAACAGTCTACCTGTTCTAGACATGGAGGGAGCCGTTGTTACCAGTCTCTGTTACCCTTCTGTGGGATTTCAACCTTTTTGAGGCACATTTCTGCGACATTCAAAAATTACCTTAAACATAGTTACTTAAACTGAACACAGACCGTTCTGAATAATTCATTTAAAACCCGTATTCTCAAAGGTTGGAGTAGTGTCTCAAGCCTCTAATTCCAGGATTCAAGAGGGAGGCAGAGGTAGGTAGCTATGAGTTCAAGGCTATCTTGGTCTACATAACAAGTTACAGGAAAACCAGAGCTATGTTCCCAGACCCTGTCCCAGAAAAGAAATCTGGGCTTTCAAGTGGCAGATATGGTGGTGTTTCTTCAATTCAGTTCCTAGAACCACAGCACTCCTGAACATTAATCCTGTTCCTCTCATTTGTTCCCAATATAAGACTTTTAACATTTGGAGATCAGTAACCAAATACTAAAATGATTTTCCCTTTACCAACTTTATTAAGACCCTCCATTCCTACCCTAAAATGAAACAAAACCAGATGAACCATGGACTAAACCACATCAAGCCCCATCTTGCATGCTGATCATGCATACCTGTGGTGCATTTGAAGGCCCTGTGTTCTCTAAGCACATTCTGTTTATTTTTTCCTCTGAAAAATCCATGCAAAGAATTCACAGAAAACAAAATAAAATGCCATAGCAACCAAACCCCATAAATTTTACAGGGCATCGACACACAATTTCTCCCAATAATAAGGTATGGAACTCTCCTTTTCCCCTCCTTTATGCTTCTAATCAGTCTGCATAGTTGTAAGCACTGTGTGCACATATGAATATGCACAAATATCTGTGAAGCTTATATAGAGCTATACGATGAGATAGTTCAACTACATGCCCTGTATTATACTAAGTCACTATGGTTTTTCAGGGTAAATAAGCCCATCTAATTTCAGTTTATGACTTTTTAAATGATTACTGGGGAGAAACATTATTGAAAACATACTGAACACACCTAGAAGCAAAGTATTTTCATATACATTTTATATCCATATGCACTATGAGACAAGGTACAAGTGGTAGCACATGTCTATAAACTTAGCTCACAGGAGGTAAGGGTGAGGCAGGAGGATTGTACATCTGGATTATTCTAAGCTACATAGTGAGTTCTAGGCCAGCCAGAGCTACCTGAGACTCTGTCTCATAGAAGCCAGAATGGAAGTATTTTAGATACAAATGCATTATTTTCTGTATAGTTGGCTTTATATATAAATGCATAGGTGTGTTTATTGTATGTATGTGTTTATCCATGTGTATTTATTAATTCCAATACATTCACTATGTGACAGACCATTGCCAACCACATCTTCTAAAGGAAAAAGCTGAATAGAGAGTCACTGATTCTTATGCTCAGCGTTCGGAGTCAGCCCAAGGCCAGAGCCATGGAAAGGTCAAGCAGAGTAAAGAATACCCCAGAGTACTGTGACCTCTGGGCACAGGATACAGGTGGAGAAAAGTCAACGCTCCAATATTCAAGCTTGTAGGGAGTGAGCAAGCTACTCCACAGTTGGTGGCATTGGGGTTGGCTCTCAAAGGAATGCATATGTAGAGTGCTGAAGAACGCTTATGTGTGTTCACAAGCGTGGTGACTGGACAGAATGACTTATCTTTGTCATTTAACCTGCCCATTATGCTGTCACGTGGGGCAGCTAGGCCTGTGCTGGATTGAGTGGGTTTGGTAATACAAACAACTTAATTGAAATGGCTGGTCCCCAGAACCTCATTGAGGAAGGAAGATGTTTCCTGGTGGAGTTGAAGATGGCCTAATATGCATTCGTGCCAAATCTTTGACATATGCAACTCAGGTCCCTCTGGTGTGCAGCTGTTGTCAGAGATGAGAGACCCATTTGCTTTTATCCTGCCTCTGAAACCACATTAGAGAAATTACAGGGTATTATCAAGATAAGAAAATAATTGCATTTTAATTTGACATGAGGGTTTCTTTAGAGAATAAAGTGGAAATTGGATCAAGGGAGCAGGCTGAGAATATGTCTAGCTAGTGCCCTCATGGAAGCATAAGAAATAACAGAAGATATTTCAGAAAAGTTTTGAGTCTTTGGCGCAGCTGGCAGAAAGAAAGGGCTGTCAAGGGCTGGCCACCTAATGAGTTCCTACGACATAGAGGGAGAAGATATGGGGAGATGTAGCCAAAGGACCAAAGGAAAGATACAAGTCTGCCTCATAGTGATCCCATAGAATGCTACACTCCTCAAACATAACAATGAAATGTATTTTTTATAGAGAATGAAAGCATTCTGAGTTATATACAGGAATCCTAGTCCAGAGAGGCTCATTTCCAGGAATTTTAATATGTCACATCCAGCTACTCAGCACAAAAGCAAATAAAATTAATAATAAAAGGTTGGGGGTGTTGGAGATAGACAGTAATGTAATTGTTGTAAAAGGATGAAGACCTAAGTTCAACTCCCAGAACCCACATAAAAAGCTAAGAGTTTTAGCATGTCCTTGTAATATCAGTACTAAGGAGACAGAGATAGGCATGGAACCCTGGGTCTCACCAGTCAGCCAACTTAACCTGTATAGGGAGTCCCAGGCCACTGGCATCGCTGTCTCAAAAAGCAAAGTAGACAGCTCCTGAAGAATGATATTTGGGCTTGAGTCTGGCCTCTCTCTGAGGTACACACGCCTGCATACACATGCACCCATGAGAACACACACACACACTGCTAGAAACAAATTATAAATCAAATATGAAGGCCAAATTAAGATGATTTCTTCATACATTTTTGTACTTTGGTAACATTTACTATTTCAGAAAATTCTCCTTGATTCAGGGGTTTATGATACCTTAAAGGACTCCAGCTTTGTTTTTGAAAACTAATATTGTAAATCAACTGAGATCATAAACTCAAATCATTTTACTTATGATCAAGCATTTAGAAGTTAATTCTCCAGTAATGGACAGAGTCAATCTGATTTCAAAATACTTTGGTGGGGATACCGACAAGAGTATTTAAAGTCCCTGGTTTTAGAGGGTAGTGTACATTTTACATAAATCACACCCATGGATCCTACATCATATGTTCACACACATAGTCTATTACCATTTTGGGGGATAGAATGGTGTCAAATATCCATTACTGACAGAGCTGCATCTTGAATGATGTGGATATAAATGAGCTTAAAGTGAGCCAGTTTTGCCAGGAAGACTGCAGTGACCTTCATCTAATGATTCTAGGTCATGATCTGAAATGAGAAGGAAGCAACACTCTTCACCCAGGACACTCAGAATGGTTAGCATGTGGCACCCTGCTGGTTGATTTTTTTTTAAGTCAAAAACATGCAAGTTAAATAAGTTGCCAACTTATTAAAGTCATCTCAACAAAAGCTAGAAAGATGGCAGGGTCATCACCTTTGAGGAGTTATGTGTTTGCGGTGTCATTTTTGTGATACCTCTGGGAGAATACAAATGAAGTTCTGTGGGTTTCCAGGACCCATCTCTTCCACTGTCCATCCTCCAGCTGACAGGGTGTCCTTGGGCTTCACACTGGGAGATATGACAATAAATACGCTGCCTACATCTCGCTCCAGTCCTCTTGGCTTCACTATGATATTGTGACCAATTCTGCTATGCGTTCTTGGGTCTCAGAAATGTTAGTCACAAAGACAAAATAGGCTATATTTATTTCTATTGACTGTGATCTACAAGGCATATTCTTTTGTGTCTTGTTTTCATTGTCTTTCTCGTTAAGATCCCACCAATAGGAATCATGTCACTCACTAAATTTTCCTGTCAAAGAGAAAGGACATTTCCAGGGTCATAATTTAAGGACCAAGATGCCTATTTACCTGACCATAGTTTGACCAAGATGGTTTCATTCTGAAGACCTCTGTAGACCAAGCTGGTCTGGAATTCATAATCCTCCTGCCTCTGCTTCCCAAGAGCTGGAAATGCAGGCAGAACCTACCGTAACTGGTTGAAATGCATGATTTTACTTTCTGAAAATAACTTCTATTCTCCATCTTCAATGGAAAAATTAAATCTAACATCTAAACTGTGAAAATATGATTCTGTGATGATCCATAAGCAGCCCCTCATAATTCCGTCTAAAGATTTATAAAAATCCTAATTAAAATTCTATCAAGTTATTGTTTGGATATAAAGAAAGTGATTCTAAATGTTATACAGAAGAGGAAATTTTATTTTTAAAAATCTGAGAAAGGGGCTGGTTGGTGGTGATGCATGCCTTTAATCCCAGCACTCGGGAGGCAGAGGCAGTCAGATCTCTGTGCAGCTTGGTCTTCGGAGCGAGTTTCAGGACAGCTAGGACTGTTATACAGAGAAACCTTGTCTCTAAAAAAGAAATATGAGAAAGGGGAAAGGAGAAATGATCTTATAATTTCAAAACAAATAATTTAAAAAAGAATGAAAGAAAACTACTATTAAATATGCCTACAGGCTTTCTGCAGCTGTAATTACTTGCTCGACACACGCACAAGCTTGGCTCATCACTGGTTCCTCATGAGTGAGAGAGACTCATGAGGCCCCACCCCACACTGAAGGACCATGGGAAGCTCAGGCTCATTAGGTCCCACCCCTCACCAAAGGACCATGGACGATCAGACCTATTAGGTCCCACCTCACTGAAGGACCAAGGGAAATTTAGGCTCATTAGGGCCCACCCCACACTGAAGGACCATGGGAAGTTTCGGTTCATTAGGTCCCACCTCACTGAAGAACCATGGGAAGTTCAGACTCATTATGTCTTACCCAGCACTTAAGGATCATGGAAAACTCATGGTTGCTTGCAGAATGGGTATTATTGTCCTCAGTTCCATGGAAAGGAAATATTTGTTTTAAAAAGCATGAGAAAAAAAGGAGGGGGAATGGTATAATTATATTATAATCGCAAAATAAGATAAATATTTGAAAACTAATTAGCAAAACAACATTAGAATAGTCCATAAGCCCCCTGCAGCTGTAATTACCTGCCACTGCTAAGCTCCCCACAGCCAAGTAAAGAGTCCCCAACTCGTGCTCACGCAAGCTACTATGATTAAACTCAGTGGGTAAAACACACACAAAAAGACATCTAAGTAGGAAGGTGACTTGCAAGGAAGAAGTGTTTCAGGAGGAGAGGAGGGAGGGATGGGTTTTTAAAAAATGACCAAAATTCACTACATACATGTGTAAAATTTTCAAAAAAAATTAAAAGTTGAAAAAAATAATATGAAACCAATATCAAAGAACAAAGTTGAAGAATTGACATTAAATGAACTTCAAGACAGCAAAGAGCTAACTAATCAACACAGTATGGTGTTGGTAAGAAGTAGAGAGAGTAGAACAGACGTCAGAAAATGTAACTCTTGCTTAAGTTCCTTGTCTTCTACTCCACAGTATGGTACTGGTAAGAAGTAGAGAGAGTAGAACAGACGTCAGAAAATGTAACTCTTGCTTAAGTCCCTTGTCTTCTACTCCACATCTTTCACACAGGACTCTAAATTCTGAGAGGCCTCTGTAAGCCCAGTCCTCTCTTCAGCTCAGATGAACTGGTTTACAGAAAAACCATGTGTTTGTCCACAGGCACCCCAGACTGAACAAACCATCACTGGGCCATGCCCAAGGGACAGACTGCACAGTGAAGCAGGATATGATAAAATTGTTGAGGAAGGAATTTCAGAGATCAACATATTAGAAAGATGAGCAGCCCTCAGTCCACCTGGGCTTTATTCGACCTAGGGAGCATGCTTGGTCAACCCCACCTTACAGATGTCCAGGAGAGGTGGGGCCATGCTAATGATTCATAAAAGGTCACTGCAGACCTTACCTTGTTCCCTTTTCCCTTTTGCTCTCTTAAAGTGGCTCCTCTGTGCCCCTCTTAGTAAGCCATCTCCTTACCTGTGACTATCCATGTGTCTCTGTGCAATGCATTCAGAGGCACACGCCCTAGAGGTCACAGAGCCCATCCTCCATATTTGTTTCCATCCCTGTTACAACAGGAACAAGAATAGGAGCATAAGCAGATTTTCACATCCCTTAGCTCCTCAGGCACAGAGAACCTTGAGTGGAAAGAAAGGGCAGCAAAACAGAAGTGAAGAATTGGGAGTGACAGGTTGGGCGTCTGAGCCTGGAGAATTCCAGCGAAAGCTGGAGGCCTCCATAAACCACACCCTCCCTCACCATGGGACACACACGGGGCCTTATTTGAACTACTAACATCTGCAGCACCTCCAGAGAGACTGCTACAAAAGGCAGGATCAGGGGGCCGAGGACACATTCAGCCCAACCAGGAAGAGAAACTGATCGAGGGCGTAGGATTTCCTCTTGTTGATTTTCTAATTTTTGTTTGCACTTTTGTGTTTCAATTTCTTGGTTGCTTTGTTTTAGCTTATGCCCCATCAGAAGGAGTTTTATGATTGTCCTTCATGTCTCTGCACCTACTCTACAGTATTTTTATTTTATTATTCTCATTATGCTCATACATTTAACTTCTATGCTTCCCCTCTCACTCACACTTTAACTCCTCCCCCCTTTCTTACTCTCTCCTTATTTTACTTCTTATGATTAGAGACCATTGGCCCTAAATTACTTTAAATTATTTGTTTCCCAGTCAGTGACCCGAGTTTGTCAGGACACATCATACCCCAGCTGCCAGTCATTACTGTAAAGAACAACACCTCCTCCCTCCCCGTCTAAGAGAGTCATTCCACTGAGATGCAAGTGGCTGCTCATGGGGAGTCACAGTATCATATTTCACACCTAAAAAATTATATTTCACTCCTGATAAAGACAACTCACCAGGAAAACTTGTCTAAAAATAACACAAACATGCAGAGTACAGAAAAGAGAAAAAATGAAAACCCAAGGGCACTTCTTTCCCAAGTTGTACATAAAAAGCAACAGCGAAATACAGGATAAGATGGGAAAAGAACTTCTGTCTCCACAAGATCATAGTACCTCTGTACCAGAAACCAAAGTTATGGTTGCTGAAATAATAGAGAAAGATTTCTTTGTCCTGCTTTTAAAATGATGAACCGACAGAGGACTCAGACAAACGGATGAATGAAATAAGGAAGTAAGGAGATCAGTTCAGAATCCAGACAAGAAAACTGAATTAAACCATTAGTTAGCAATATGGAGGAGAAGATTAAAACAGGAAGGGAAAGTTCAGCAAGAAATTTGAGACATTGAAACGGAATCAAAATGGAAGGCTGGAAATGAGCCCTTGAATCCAAGACAAAAACACAGTGCAGAGTATCATTAAAGAGATGACCAAGCAGAAGGCCACGTGTTGGTGGTGGATGACAAGGTAAAGACAGTATACATAGACATATATAAAGAAAATGACGAGTGTCCCCAAAACTTTCAATAACTCTGGGATCTATGAAACAGGCTGAGCATAAGAATATGCAGGGTAGAAGAAACAGCTAAGACAAAGTGTAGAAAGATATTTTCCAGCTCTAGACAGGAATCGGTATCCAAACAACTCTAAAGAAAAATATAAAATCACAAAGTTGCAGGAGAATGGAGAGAGCTGGAAATTCCAACAACCTTGAATCTGTTGGTCCTGAATGTGAACAAAGCTAACATTACAAGACCCAAACGATGGGAACAAAGTCATGACTTCTCCCTCCAACAGACTTTTAAAAAGCCATCTAATCAAAGGAACTTCCTGGAAAATGTGGAGGACGGAAACATACCAATCCATCTGTCTGTCTTTGTGATATACTCCTGGGTCAGGGACAGCATCACACAGATCTTTAAATAAACTGTTCCTCACACTGTGTCATCACATCCCACCAGAGGATCCAGAGCTGTGCAACTAACTATGCTGAGCACATAGAAATTGTAGACAGTGGTGGTCACGTTATTACCAGAGCTATTCTCATAGCAGAAGAAAATTTATGCACGATCTCAAAAAAGGCAAAGAGCTGGACAATGGCTCAGTCAGCAGAATACTTACTTTGCAAACACAAGGACTTGAGTTTGTTCTCCTGCACCCATGTTCTTTTTTTTTTTTAAAAAAAAAATGATGTATGTAATGGTGCACACTTATAATCCCTGCACTGAGAAGCAAGGAAGTAAAGACAGACAGAGACAGATCCCTGGAATTGGACAGCCAAACAAGCCTGTTTGTCAAATCCTAGGACAGTAAGGCAGCCTGTATCAAAATAAAGTCAAGACAAAAGCAACGTGAGGATCTAAGAAACAAGGTTTACCTTTTATTCCCCACATGCTTGTGAACAAATATGCAGATTCTCTGCTCACAAATACATCTGCACAGATGAGCATATAAACACGCAACACACTACACACACACACACACACACACACACACACACAAGAAAGACAAAAAGTATGCTTTCCCTAAGCAAATCTTAGTCTCAAATGTGTGACACCTTGAACAGAGGACAATTTTGACATGACCCTTACCCATCAGTTGTCTCTGCTTTATTTCTGACACGTCCCTCTGTTATTTAAAACTTTTTTGTCAAATTCCTCATGTTTTTATTCTTCTCAAAGATATACATCTTTATAAAACATCTTGAATTATTTTTTGAATGTCAGGTTATGAATAAATAAAAACAATAAAAATAGACAAGCAAATGGGACTAAAATTGAATTTATTATGCTGGAAAACTTTATAACCCTAGGAAGTTTTTCTTAGAGCATATTAAAAAGGTTTGCATCTATAAAACTCTGAGCACCCTCCTGGCATTTTTTAAAGTACCAATAACCAGGGGACTAATGTGCCACTCATAGCAGAATTATCTCTTTATCTTAAAATAAGCAATGTTGTCCCTTCTCCACGTTCATATTTTAAAAGTGAAATTCATGTGTAGCATCTTGAAAATTATTTTATTGCATGAAATGGTTTGACAATGAATTGGTAATATTTTGAATATGTATCTCCAGTGACACACTGCAGATAATTTCCCCATGGAAAGCAGCATGTTCACTGTTCCCAAGTATCTGAGGTCGGCCCTGCTTCCCCTAGCTGTAGTCTATGTTAAGGTTAAATGGTAACAACACCATTTAATCTTGAAAACATCACCTATTAGTAAAAATGCTACAAGATGTTTTAATTAATGCTAAGAGATGATATAAATTAGTGTATGGGTAATAATCAAGATGGTGATTAGTGGCTTAATGTCAGTAAGTGACACCAACCTTAAAAGCCAGTTCGCCATCACTTTCTTCCTAACCTTATGCATTAGTTACTTAACCTACCACTGTCATAAGACACTCTATCAAGAGCAGCTGAAGGAAGGAGGGGGTTATCTTGGCTCACAGTTCCAGGGTACAGTCTATCTCTGCACAGAAGGAAGCCAGCAAGTGCTTGAAGCAGATGGCAGCCACGTTACATCAAAAATCAGTAAGGAGAAAGAGATGATTGCTTGTATTCAATATGCTTTCTCCTTTTTATGCAGTTTAGGACCCAAGCCCAGTGAGTCTTGCTGCCCATATTTCAGATGGGCCTTCCCATCTCCACTAACCTAATACAGATAATCTGTCAGAGGCACCCCTAGAAGATAGTCTCCTAGGTGACTCCAGAGTAGTGTTTCTCAGCCTTCCTAATGCTGTGACTCTTTAATGTAGTTTAATTATATATGACCCCCAACCATAAAATAATTTTGTTGATACTACATAACTTTAATTCTGCTACTGTTATAAATCATGATGTAAATATTTGATATGCAGGATATCTGATATGTGGTCCCTGTGGGGGTCATGACCCACATGTTGAGAGCTGCTGTTCTAGATGGTATCAAGTTAAAAACAATTAGTATTTTCCCTCACATTTTATTAAGAAATTATCCTGAAGACTATGAGGCAAGTCCTCTAGCAAGGAAATATTTATTAAAAAGCACAGATGGTAAATCAATCTTTCCCTAAAGGCAGGAAATTGATGTAGGAAGTCTTTCTGTCTATGTGTTGCTTTTATTGGTTAATTAATAAAGAAGCTGTTTTTGGCTAATGGCTTAACAGAATATAGCCAGACTGGAAGAGATATATATAGAGAGAGAGTAGGCAGAGTCAGAGAGAAGCCATATAGCCCTGCCAGAGACAGCATCAAATGGAACTTTAACCAGTAAGCCACAGCCATGTGGCAATGCACAGATTAATAGAAAATGGTTAACCAAAGATATAAGAGCTAGCTAGCAATATGCTTAAGCTATTGGCCAGACAGTATGGCAAATAATATAGTTTCTGAGTGACTATTTTGGGAGTCTGGGCAGCTGGGAAATGAATAAGCAGCCTCCACCAACAAATTGGCACAACAGTGTGGGGCAAAAATTTCCACATACAGTCTAAGAAAGTTTTAAAAAAAAAGGCTTCTAGACCCACAAAAACAGGAGCCAAGGGCAGCTTCTTGGTAACAGCAAGTTTTCAGATAGGCTCTATTTGCAAGGGAGGAGCAGTAAAATCTGCGCAGCTTCTTTGAAAAAAAAAAAAAAACAGTGGTTTCCTGGTTTGCCAGCCAAAAGGGCTCTAACTCTTTTGGGAAGTCCAGCTATGGAGCATTTAAATGGGGTCTGTGAGCAGAGTGCTGCGTGCCTAAAAATGGGGCAATGCACATGGCTCTCAGAGGCATCAAATGTGCCTCTGCCCTAGCCATGCCTGATTAAGCATTTAAAAAAGTAAAAAAGGGGGAGATGCTTCTGATAAGAAAATAATTACAGATACACAATAAAGATAGACTGAGACATAAAAGATCTCTAAATGAGATATGGTGTGTTTAAAAAATGTACATAGGCTTGAGAGAGAAGAAAAAGAATATAGAGTTATAAGAAGAATAAAAAGAAGTAAATGGTTTTTGAAAAATTAAACAAAGTCTTTAAAGAGACAGAGTAAACTTGTAGAAAAAGTAATAGGAATAAAGAAAAATACACTACATAAAGACGGAATACACAGAAAGTCTGGACTATGTATATTATTGTATTTTCTTTGAATTTTTTGACTTCAGAGAGATGTTTGATTCTGAGGACTACTAAGTTAAACCAGCATATGTTTTAAATATTTCTTGACTTCAAAATTTGAGTCTAAGGATATGTTGCTTTGGAAAAGAGGTTCTGCTTTTATTTCCACAGAAGATGAGACTCTATGGATTTCTTCTAGACTAATGTGGTTTGATGGACCAAGATCGTCCTGAAAGGTCTCTGTGAACACCTCCCCCAAATTACTTTGCCCAACAAAAAGTAGAAAGCAATTATGACCAAATTCCCAAATATTGTTTATAAATGTTTATTTACATTTAAAGGGGTATATGCTATAGATATGAATACTTTGCATTGATATGGATCTTGGTCTATTGATACAAATTTAAGGTCAATTTTGTTATACTGTGTATATGTATTTCTGCTCTTGATTAAGGTATTGTGTTTGTTCAGTTCATTTAAAATGTAATGTATAATTAAGAAAAAACAGGTTAATAGATAGTCATCTTTAATAGTCAAACTTGTAGTCATGTTAGTTTTCTACATATATAGAGACATATTTCAGTTAGATAGGTATTCTTCAAGTCTTTCAAAGACTAACAGAATATGGCATTTAAATGTTTTAGGAACTTAGGACTTTTCATGATAATGAGACACATCTACTACTGGCAGCACCAATCTACTTCAAGAGGATGATGGGTATCAAAGAGGTTCCTCGTGGAGTTTGTTAGCCATTTGGGCAAGAAACTGCTCTTGCATGAGCTGTTTGACTGGACTTGCAGGACCCACAGAAAAATGACTACTGAAGCTGCCTAAATGAAGGTGAGCTGATCCTTCGGGATTCCTGGTTCATAAAAGAGTCTGCCTTCTCCTTACCCCTCTCCCCTTCCCCTGATCCCCTACCTCCCACCTCTATCCCTGCCCCTGGCTTCCAACTTTTGCTTGATGATCCTGTTTGCTTCCAACTTCCAGGAGGTTCTGTGTATGCTTTCTTTGGGTTCACCTAGTTATTCGGCTTCTCTGGGCTTGCGAGCTAAGTGCTTAGTGTCCTTTATTTTATAGCTAGGGTCCACTAATGAGTGAGTACATACCATAATCATCTTTCTGGGTTTGGGTTACCTCACTCAGGATAGCGTTTTCTATTTCCATCC
>PVIU01010440.1:0-70078 GCA_004026605.1 Ondatra zibethicus | reverse complement strand
CCCCTTACTCCACATCCTCTCCAGCATAGGGAATCGTTGGTGTTTTTGATTTTGGCCATTCTGACAGGTGTAAGATGGTATCTCAAAGTTGTTTTGATCTGCATTTCCCTGATTGCTAAGGAAGTTGAACATGACCTTAAGTATCTTTTGGCCATTCGAACATCCTCTGTTGAGAATTCTCTATTCAGATCCTTACCCAATTTTTTAATTGGGGTATTTAGAATTTTAATGTCTAGTTTCTTGAGATCTTTGTATATTTTGGAGATCAGACCTTTGTCTGATGTGGGGTCAGTGAAGATCTTCTCCCATTCAGTAGGTTGCCTTTTTGTCTTAATGACTGTGTCTTTTGCTTTACAGAAGCTTGGTCCACATACTGAGGCAGTGTGCCTGAACTAATGGGAGCACACCAATCCACCTGGACTGGGACTGAATGAGCATATGATCAAACCAGACTCTCTGAATGTGGCAGCGAAAGTTGGCAGATGGAGAACCCATCAACAATGACACCAGGACCTATTTCTTCTGCATGTATTATCTTTTTGAGAACCGAGTCTTTTGGAATGTACTCCTTCCTAGGCCGGGAGGGATGGGGGTGGGCCTTGGACTTCCAACAGGGCAGGGCACCATGCCCTCTTTCAAGGAAGAAGGGGGAGGGAGGAGGGGTGGGGGGTAGTGGGAGGGGACCGGGAGAAGGGGAAGAAAGGAAAAAAATTATTTCTTTAATTATGTTCTTGAATGGAAAAAATAAAACAAAACAATGTATGGAAAAAAAAGAAAAAAATGTTTCTACATTTCTTATGATTGATGAAGAACATGTGCTGTGTTTATAAACAGCAAAATTAATATCATAAGAATCATTTTCAAAAGAAGTGTTTTATAACATGGGTACTATAAATATCCCTTTCTTTTGACTGAAATAGCTTGATTTTTTGCAGACATGACTCTAAATACAGAATTGTGAGACATGAGTTTGAATCACTGTCACAATGACTTGTAACTGATTGTTTGGATCATGGCCATCTGAGACCTGCTCTCTAGGTGTTTGCTTAACTGCTCAAGTAAAAGAGTAAAAGAAAAAAAAAGCCTTTGCCATGTTCTCTTCTTATAATGCTATGTACATTGACAACAAGAAAACAGATGAAGTCATTGATAATGGTGCTCAATATCTATTAAACTCTAATTTTAAATTCACAGCATAATAGAAAATAAGAAGAAAACCTTAAGTTCTTACATCAGTCATTTTCAGACTAGATTACTGCCTCAAAGTGAAGTCAGAGAATTAATACTTGGCTGAGAGTTAGATGGTATCTCTCCAATAATGGTCCACCCACCACGGGGTTCACAGAGTATGAATATCTTTTCAGAGTAAATCGTTCATGATAATTTAGTGAATCATAGTTGAATAGTTTTTGTTTGTTTGTTTTACTCTAAATATCACAGAAATTTGTAATACATAAATAGAATTCCGACTTCCTAAAACCGCTAAAAGTTAAACTGAGGATTCTTGCATTCTTTGACATCATCTGGTATTTATTCTGAAGATACCTGCAGAATTGTTGCCCCACGAGAACTTTCTACAGATTCATAGATACACAGCCAACCAGTAGGCCAACCTCCAGTAGAGAGGGATAAGAGATTCTGCAAGCGGGGGGGGGTGTCAAGCTCATAAAAGGGAAATCCAAAGAGACAACTGAACCAAGCTTGTAGGAACTCAGAAACTCTAGACCAAGAGCTGGGGAGCCTGCATGGAACCAAACTAAACCCCCTGCATTTGGGTGAAAGTTGTATGGCTTGGTCTGTTTGAGGGGTCTCTAGCAGAGGATAGAGCCTAGATGCATGAGATGGCTTTTTGGAACCCATTTCCTATGGTGGAATGCCTTGATTAACCTTGATGCGGGGTAGGGGGGTAGGGGCTTGGTCCCATCTCAATTTAGTGTGCCAGGCTTTGTTGACTATGAGATATAGTCATATGAGAGACGAAAGGCCTATGAGAGGCCTTATCCTTTGGGAGGAGTGGATGGGGGATGGAGTGGGGAGGAGCAGAAGGGGAGGGAGAACTGTGGTTGATGTGAAACTGAATAAAAATTTAAAATAAAAAAATACAAAACAAAGCTTAAGCTATTGACCAAGCTTTCAGAATTAATTTAAAAAAAAATAAGAAAATGTTCTATCCAGGATCACACTTCAATAGTTATCATGGGTGAGAAAAACACTTTCTTTAGGATAATTCTAAACTAGAAACTATGGCAGACAAGAGGTGATGACAAAGGGGAACTTTGACATTACCTTCCAGAGTCATCCTATCTCTTCCAGTTTCAGGAAAGGGACCTCAGGTGGATACTGTTAAAAAGCTGCATAGTATAATTTTGATAACACAAAGACACCAAGTCTATGGCATAGATGCTTTTATGAAGCATTATAATTGCCTGTGAACTTAACAAAATGGACCATTGACCTGGATCTCTATCCCTACATCTATACATTCCTCCTGCTCAACAAAACGAGACACAGACCATATTCTTTGATTCTCCTAACAGTATAGAACAGAAAGCGAGTGAGAGACAGATCTAGTCCCACACATCCTAGACAGTTATTCATAGGGACATGTACCAATATCCACTATGTTGTCAATGAAAATTGCTAAGAGAAAGCAATTTTTCCAGTAAAAGTTACCATTTTGTCCATATACAGTGATTTAGAGACTTCTGATTAGTTAAATTTGTAATTACAGAGGAAAACAATTCTACTAACTGATTTTTTGTGATTATACTCTAAAATTCATATATTCTTCAAAAATGTAAACTATTGGCTGCTGAATTTACATAGTGTTCTCTGGGACTGAAGAGTTATAGTGTTAAAATATTAATGTCTGCTACATGTTTTGAAACCTAACAGAAGAAGTACAGGCTGAAGTGCCTTTTGCATAAGCAACTTACACCATACATTATAACTTATTCTCCAAACATCATGTATGGGCTTTATTTTGGTTTTAATTGTCTTAATCTCACCAAAGAACGGATAACTTGTATTTTATATGAGAAATAATAAGTCTCTACGTCATCAGTGCGTAGTTTTTGAGCAAATACGATTAGTTTTTCATGATTATAGAATTCCACACTTAATGTGTGTTTATATTCTACATGACAAATTAGCTATTGCCTGTACACAAGTCTTCCTGGATCAAGGATTTTGTGAGATGGTCCAGTTGGTAACACCCTGCAACTGTCAAGGGCCCTTTGACCTATTTAGTTCCACACGAGTAGAGTAAGACAATGCAGCTTTTTTAAAAAAATACAAATAGCCCCCAAACAAAATCTCATTATGGAGTAATTTCAACCATTCTATTGTATGGTTCAGATTCAATATGTGGATTTGTCCTTTATTAATATTAAATATTAATTTTGTTTTCTTTAAATATAATGTATAGGGTTTTTTATTATTAGGGTTTTTTTTTGAAAACAGAAAATCATCTTGACCAATGTAATTCAGCCAATTTCTACTAACATATTGAATGCAATATAAATGAGACTGTATCATAGACTGCACTGATACTCTTTGCAACTGTTATTTAAGCCTTCTGCTATAAACCTCTTTAGGGAACTTCAGCTGAAGATTTTTACAATAGAATGTACTAAAATATCATTCTTTACATATGTCCAAACTGAACATTATTTCAAAATGATATTGCTGTTAATGAATATATCTTGCTTAATTCTCTTTACTGCATCAGTCTTATGGTTCATTGGAAAAAGTAGTGAAAATAAGATTAAAGCAATAAAACAAATGTGAAAAATTATGTTCTCAAAATTCAAAAGATGTAACAGTTTCTGCAGGAGGACAAGCAATCAAAAGAATCGATGATACCAGTTTTCTCATAGAAATCAGTACAGATGACTCCATAAATGAACCATAAAAAATATTCCCTTGGAGAAAATAAAGCTAAATATCTTTTAGATTCATCTTCAAATTTTCTACATTTAATATAAGTGTAAACAGCCTCAGGATATAACTCATGTCTTCATCACTGCTTAAATGAATAAGGATGGGACCACAGTAAATCTGCCAAATATTCAAATTAAAAGGAAGACTAGAAGTGAGCTTAGATCCTCTCCACGAGGTCACAGATGAGAAGACCAGACTAAGTCTAGATGGAAAAAAATTCTCTTCACCATCCTAGGACATGAGCCAATTATGTCCAAGTACACATCTTAGACCTCCAATGTCTCTCCAGTATCAGTTTCAAAAGTTTCTGTCACAATTTCCTTTGTTGTTTGTTTGTTTTGTTTTGTTTTGATTTTTGTTTTTCTGAGACAGGGTTTTTCTGTAGTTTTGGAGTCTGTCCTGGAACTCATTCTGTATACTAGGTTGGTTTTGAACTCACAGAGATCAGCCTGTCTCTGAGGGTGCTGGGATCAAAGGCACATGCCACACCACCCAGATTATCCTTGCTTTTTTATTGATTTTTACTTAACTCTACATTTTTCTCTGCTCCCCTCCCTGCCTCTCCTTTGTAAGGGAAACATGTAGTCTTGATCCATTAACTCCCTCCTATGCACAGTTCACCTCTCTGATAATCTTCACATGCGAATTCCTGGAGGAAATCTGTCTATTTTCTCACCTCCTAGGCATTTCTCTACCCACTAGGTCAACCTAAAGTCAGTGCCTATTCAGAAGAATATTTTCTCTAGATCGTAAATAACTTGGTTGTCAAAGAAAAGTCATAGATCTTTGTTTTCAACTCAATTACCCAAGAATATTGCCACAGTTGGCACATCCCACTTTATTTAATATTTTGGTCTCTATGCTAGTAGATCCTACCTCAGCTGATTCTTGAATGACCCCAGTCTTACCATCACTGCTTACTCTTTCTTACTTTTCTGTTTAATTTCTAAATATTGATATATCATACATAAGGCATGGAATAAGAAACCACATTCTTGGGCTCAGATGAATCCAAGCTATATTTCTACAAGTGGATAACTCTCACACCCATATCTCCAGCTTGCCCAGACATTGGCAATTAGACAGAACATTAACCACCCTGTCATCATAGAGGAGCCATATTAAACTAGGTATCTCAGTACACAGAGTTTTCAAAATATGCCATGAGGCATGCAATGAGGGAAGTCTTCAATAAATAGCATATCAATATAACCAAGAGTTAAAACAGACCCCATCTTAGAGATATAAAAATAACTCTAAAATATTTAACTATTTAAAGACCCAAATATTATAACACCTCAAGAAGTCACAAACATATCCTTTTAGGACATGCTTCTAAAAATGGGCAAGGTCTACCATAATACCGAAGACAAAATCAAATAAAACTTTCTTCAATTCCCTTACTCCATTATATTTAGGAGCCCCATTTACTATATTCTACTTTTGCAACATGTTAAGTATTATTTCTTAAACATGTATGACCCCAACATACTCACACAAAGATAATGTAGTGTCTCAAATGTATCCACATGTTTGTAGGAATTACCAAGTGGATCTCCAATCTTTAAGTATTTCCTCCTATCTCTTCTTTCTGTCTGTACTATCAAAGTCACTTCTTTTAAAAATTGTTTTTCAATTATTTGAGATTATAATATAATTACATCATTTCTCTTTTCCGTTCCTCTCTTCAAAACCTCCCATGTACCTGTCCACTTGTTCGCTTTTAAATCCATGGCTATATTTTTATAATTAGTGTGTGTGTGTATAAATATATATTTCTTAACACATAAATGCAACTGTTGCATCCTTATAATGTCACTTTTATGTTCATGTGTTCAAAGCTTACCATGTGGTATTGGAAAACTAATGGTTGTATTCTTCCCTAGTGAAGACATGGTTCCTGCTCTCAGCATTCCTCAGTTCCCGTAGATCTTTAGCTAGGGTCGAATCCTTGCACATTCGCATGCTTCCTGGTGTTGCTCTTCTTCAGGCCATGTTGAGGCTGCTATGTTTGGCAAACTTCACAGGTTATAGCTTCTCTTGCAAATCTAGGTAGCACAATCTCACAACAAACTTCCTGTGTCTCTGACTCTTAAATTTCCCCGCTCTCTCTTCTGCAATGATCATTTAACCTTAGGTTCAGGAATTGGGCTTTACAAATTCATCATTATTTTACTGCTGCTGTTAACTGGAACCTGCATTCCTCAACATGAACTAAAGTTTTGCTTCCTCTGGTCCTTATGTGCTCTTTCCTCCAAACTGCCTCTCTGACCACTAGGCTCTGGTTGTACTGGTCTCCCTTCACTTATTCAGCCACACCAAGAATGTTGCTGGCTCCAGATCCTGTTTTGTGTCTTTCATACTCCATAAAGGGCTTCTCTCAATTTTGCTCACCCTTACCTTAGATTAGAGGTTAATGTTTAATAATCATCTTGAAGCAACCTCTCCTTTGTTGGTTTTCTTATCTCAGTACCTCATCAGTGGCTATCATGTTTTACTATTTTTTTGGGTTGCTTTTTCATTTTATTACTGTCTTTCCCTGGACTATTTCCCTATTAGCTGTAATAGTACTTCCATGCTATATAGGTCTACTTATCTTTACAAAGGTTAAACACACACTTATTTGAAAATCAACAAGACACTGTACACTGCATAAAGCACTGACTAGTCATATTACATCACTGTAACTGGGCACCTCAGAGAATCACAAACATCAGTATAGTAACAGTTTATTAATCTGTGGTAACAGCACTATATAGGATCTCATGATGTAAGAGAACTTTATCAACAAGCAGGAGGCTTCTGAACATGATATGACCAAAAACTACATTGAAATCAAACAAGTAAGGTCAGGATGTTCCTGGGAGCCCTCACCTGTTTTGTACTGTACAACTTTAGTTCAGTATTGGTGTGGAATACACACATGACACTGCACTATGCATGTTGCCACACCAAGAAATGCCAACAGACATTTCCTGAAGACCTCAGCTCAGATTCATGCAGACATCCTTCTGTGAATTGTAGTGTTTTTACTGTATAAAGTTTTCTCTTCAAATAGAAAAATAATGGTTTAGTTACAGAAAAGAAACATGATTTTCTAACATCATCCCTCAACATGTAAGACTCAAATTAATATATCTGTGGGACTGAATTTTGCTAGAATGCTTAATTTTAAAGATTACTGCTTGAATTGCTGAACTGTATGTAAATTTTTCCATGTATACATATTCATTATATATTTTAACTATATATATATTCACTATATATATACTCACTGTATACACTGTATATGTAGTCATTGTCTATATGTGTGTCCACCTATATATGTGTGTGTGTGTGTAGACACACACACACACATATATATATATATATACATATTACTGGATAGATTTAGTTTGGAATTAGAGAAGAATGTTCAGTAATTTATGAAAAAAGTCAAGAAATACTACTGCCATTTTGCACTATGTATTCATATGAGGAAAAATTTTAAGCAATGATGATTATAAAATCAAAATAATATTCAATTCTTATAAACCCTTGAATATGTTCTGTGTTCTACAATATCATCTAAAATTTAATTCATTGTGTAAAAATAAACAAGAGTAAACATTTCAGTATATAACATTTGTTTCATCTTCAGTAAATCATACATATATCAGAAAGTTTTGAAATAAATTTATTTTAATTGATTATCAGTATATTTTATATATCTTTTTATATCTTATATACCCAAGATGGTATAACAATTTCTAAGGTAAAAAGAGCCACAATTAGAAAATTATGAAGGAAATTGTTATACCATCTTGGGTGTTCATCAGTTTGAGGATTAATATCCGGGTCTTCGATTCAATTCCATTGGTCAATGTCTCTGTTTTTATGCCAATACCAAGCTGTTTTCATTACTGTATCTCTGTAATAGAGTTTGAAGTCGGGGATAGTAATCACCACAGTGCATCCAATAAACATACAAAAATATACAACCACCAAAAGATAAAATTCAAAGAGAAAAAGTTACACAATAAGATAGTGAGATAAATAAAAGTTTCATTGATTAGTAAATATACATTAAAAGTAATCACTTTTCAATACTCAAGTAATCACTTTTTCCACAATTATACAATTTGTTTCAAATAATGTTATAGTAAGAATTCATTAAAAGATGTGCAATTAATGGACATTATAAAGTCACTATATATTTCTTGTTTTAGATATAACTGAAAAACATTAAAAAATGTTTTACTTCTCTAAGTACACGCTAACATTCAAAGTTTTAAGATTACATTTGCAGAAACACCATTTGGACATATGTGTCATTTTCATTGGGTTTATATATTTGATTTAAATATTTTAAAACATTCTAACTTTTATTATTTTAAACTATTTGTTTTTATTTGTATCAGTTGCTTCAATTAAGACTATGTATGGATAGTCCTATTTTCAATAGTTCCAGAACTTATATTTTGAAGCCCTTTAGTTGAAATTAAACATACCTCTATATTTCAATTCAACATTCTATATTAATTATAAGCTAATTCATTATAAGAATAATGTATTTACTAAGATGCTGCATTTCTTAAAAACTCAATTAATACTTTGTCTTGGAAAAAACCGAACAGCTCAAAATTAAACAGAAAATCTTGACATGCTTATTCACAATAGAAAAATAATTCCTAGCTCTGTCTTGGAAGCAGTAACAGCTAATTATGTTATAACAATGAGCCACACTTTTCTTTGTAGAAATGACTCCCATAGATCAGAAAAATCAAATGAAGAGTTAAATTGTAAAAGATAGAATAACCCATTTCCACCCAATGGTATGTTGCCTTCCCCCTTCTATACCAATTGGCTCTTTCATGCTATGAAATGCTGTATATATTTTCTTTCTGCAAAGTATGCTGATTTTTATAGAGGCCTATGCAAACATTGCTGTGCTGTGGTGCTATTTATTATGATATTCTTTCTCAGTGTTTTTTGCCTTTCCCCCCATATCAGATGATTTTTAAGTAGAAAATTGGTTTTATGTCTTACTCTTGCATTACAAAGAGCACTTTGCAGAACTGATTCACATTCTGTGACCCGGTGAAGGTAATGACAACTCAGTTATTCCAGAGTGTGCCTTAAACCTGGTACTCTCCGCCACTACTTCTCCTCCCTGTGTACTTAATGCTCCCTTCATGGCTTTGAGCTTTCTTCATGCATTATCAGCTCTTTGTTGAGTCATGATTCCTACCAATTGGATGATGATTCTCTAAAATTGTTGGAATGTGTTTGAAAACATATCATAAACAGCGACTGAAGACTTTAGTAGGTACGACTGGAAATGATGAGCATGATTTCCTGACCTGACAGTTACAATAACCAATGATGTCATCCATGAACTTCTCCAAGGATGAGCTTGGGCTGCCTTATCATTCCAGCATGGCCCAAGTATTCAGAACAAGGTACAGAGTAACAAAATGGAATCTTCAGTTCTCCAGGATTTAGATCTTCTAGGCAGTATTAATTCTGTCCTGTTTCTTTAGTTACTTTAAAAATGGGTAGCTGCGTTCATTTCACAAGCATTTCCAGGGAATTAATAGTATAGCACTGGAAGGCGTGTTGGTATAAGTAGACTTTCAGTGATTGCTGACGTCTATGTGTACTCTCCAGTCCTTCCTTCCCTTCCTAAGTTAATGTACACATAGATCTTTGTAAACCTTTTCTTAACACTTTCTGGCATCACTAAGATATACTCTCTGATATCTCAGCTGTTTCAAAGAAAAAACATTTTGGAAAACTGTTTTCTGTATTTTTTGCCTCTTGTCAATATTTACTTTCTTCTTTGTGGGGGTTGGGTGGGCAGGATCTCACTATATATTTCCCATATGTGTATCAAAATGGCCTCAAATTCATAGAAATCAACCCATATCTGCTTTCCAAGCCCTGGGATTCAAGGTTTCCAGAACTATATTAGGCTATAGCACAAATTCTCTAATGCTACCTCCAGCACGCATTTGATGCAAATTGACTGATCCACCTGTCTGAGCTTCTTTATTCATGTATATTTGTAACATAAACTGATATTCAAGAAAGAAGCAACTGAAGATCTAGTCTGGTGAGATGAATGGGAAAACATACATAAACAATGGACATTTGTATGTGTGTGCATGCAGAGTGAGCAAGAGAGTGAGTGAGAGCCGGAGAGTCCTTCGAAGACATAAGCTCAAAATGTTTGGCAAAGATGGAAAATAATATAATATTTACAGCCATGGAAAGATAGAGAAAAAAGTGGTTTAAGTTTCCATGTTGAGCAGAAATTTTGCCAATATTAAATTAACTCATTGAGGTATTCCAGGGTTTTATATAGAAAAAAAATCTATTTGACTTTGAAAGGACTGTTTTTGTAGTGTGGAAAAGTGAACAGGTGTGAAAGTAGAAACAGAGGTAGCAAGTAGACAATGGCTGTCTTGGTTAGAGTTTCTATTGCTGTAATAAAACACCATGGCAAAAAAAGCAACCTGGCAAAGAAAGGGCTTATTTCATTTTCCACATCACAGTTTATGATAGAAGGAAATAAGAGCAGGAAATCAAGCAGGATAGGGAACTGGAGGCAAGAGCTGATACAGAGGTCATGGAGGGCTGCTGCTTGGCATGTTCTTCATGACTTCCTCAGCCTGCTTTCTTAGCAGCCATTCCCAGTAGCCCAGGAGTGGTATTACCCACAGTGAGCTGGGTACTCCTATAATGACCATCAATCAAAGAAATATATGTGCCACAGGCTAACCTGGCAGAAATATTTCCTCACATGAAATCCTCTCTCTTAAAATGACTCTAGCTGGTGATGTTAATATAAAACTGTTGAGTACAATGACTGTGCTGCTTCAGCAGGATCTAAAAGGTGTCAGAACAAACGTTTAGATGAAAGCTGGAACAGAAGGATGAAGCACAACTAAGGCAGAACTACTGAGCATTGGTGGCGATTACATATGGCAACAGATGTTGAAGAAAAATGCAGAGGAAAGCTCCCAACTTGGTAACTGATAGCAAGATTCCACCACTCTCCTATTGCTGCTACAATTTGCCGCTTAGTGGAAACACATTGTGAGACTCTCATAGATTTGGTAAACAGAAACCCAAATTCAGTCTGGGAGCTAAAGTCGAGGTGTCTACAAGACTGGCTCTCAGAGGCTGCTTCAGTCCACCTGTTTTGACACCTAGACTCCTGGACTTGGGAAAATATGCTACTGGACACTGGAGGAAGGCATTCCTTATGAAAATGTGACAAAATTGTTCTTTATAGTATACATTAATAGAAGAGAGATAAAGAAGGAATTGAGCAAAGATAAACTACATGGGCTCATATCAGGTGGGAGTGGGATGGGAGCAAGCATTAAAAAGGGGAAAGAGAGAAGAAGGAGAAGAAGAGAAGAAGAAGAAGAAGAAGAAGAAGAAGAAGAAGAAGAAGAAGAAGAAGAAGAAGAAGAAGAAGAAGAAGAAGAAGAAGAAGAAGAACAAGAAGAACAAGAAGAACAAGAAGAACAAGAAGAAGAACAAGAACAAGAAGAAGAACAAGAAGAAGAACAAGAAGAAGAACAAGAAGAAGAAGAACAAGAAGAGGAGGAGAAGGAGGAGAAGGAGGAGAAGGAGAAGAGGAGGAGGAGGAGGAGAAGGAGGAGGAAGGAGAATATGAATGAGAGAGAATGAGAATGCATGATCTACAGAGAACTCCAAGAGTGGGGCTGAACTGTAGCTTCATAAAGAAATTACGAGTGTGACTCATGTTTAATCAGCCTGCAAGCAGCAGCCAGGATTAAAGGTTGGCTTACAATAGCAGAAATGTTGTCTCCTGAACCAGAAAGAGGACATAAACAAGACAAAAATGAAAGAAGGTTGTGGACCTACTTGGTTTCTATATGATGGGGCAGTAATTCAGTAAATTCACCAGAAACAAAGATAGTTGAGATCTATCCTTTCTGTGGTTTAATTATTCCATACTGGATCTTATCCAGAATGACACTGAAGACACCAGAGGTCTTGGTATTTTCCAGACTTAAGGCACCACAGGTGCTCCAGCTGTATCAGAGGTAGGGCCATCACTGCAGTGAGGCTAAAAGAGAAAGCACTGAGCCAAACTGTATTGTTTTTGATGTTCAAATCTGCTGAAATCTGTTCTGTCAGTTTTTGGGTTTGCTATGGCCCCATACTTGTTGATTTATCTCTTTCAAAAGACAAATGTCTGCTTATGGCTGTTCCACCATTATATTCTCTAAATATTCAGTGTGCACAGTTTTACAGTTTATCATATGAAGAATTTTTATTTAGCATGAATCATTCTTCCAATCTCATATCTACTTTTTTAAGATGAGATATAGATAAAATTTGAGACTTAGAAATGATAACAATTTGCGGTTATGTGATGCGAGGGTATTCTACTTGGTGGCAGAGGTCAATACAGAAGAAGGAGAGAGGGAAGAGAGACACAGAATACCAAGATTCTTTGATCAAAGCAGGAATTATATTATTTTATATTTACTTACAGTTTATAAGTGTGTGTTATGTGTATGTGTGTAAAATATTAAATGATTTACATTTTTATTATGTATATTTAAAGGCATGCCACTTGGACTGAAAATGCTCTTAAAAGAGCAATAGGCAATCTAACAAAACTCCAATGCCAGGCATGAGAAATCACCACTAGAATTGTTGGTCAGTATAGTCCAAGAGACTCCCAAAACAATATACAGTGTTGCAAATATCCTTGGTTGTCTCTAAGAGGTTGCTGCTGGGTCCTACTGCTAAAGACACAACACACTTTAGAAACAAGGCTGGAAGGAGTCAAACTGTATATATCCTCAAAGTCTACTTCCTATAGTTTACTTTGTATAAATACCAGAAGATTCTATATAAGTTGCCAAGAGAGGGAAGCAATCAACAGTCCTATCCATCTGTGAATCCTCTGAATGACCAGCATTGCAAGATCTCCCTAAGGTGCAATAATGACACACATCTTGGTGGTAACCAAGAGCTGTCATTTTTAGCATAAGGCTCACTCAATAGGAAAGAAAACATGCCTAGTACTAGAAGCCTATCGAGCTACTGGGGGGGGGCTAGTGAGGTCATAGATCTTAGAAGGGAAGATCTGTCACTTTATTAGAGCAACAAAATTCATAGCTAAATTCTCAAGCTTATACTTATACCTATAGATAACTATAGCTTTTGCCCAGTCACCAAAGAAGCTGTTCTTTAAAGAAAATGGAAAACATTATAGACAACCACAACACGGAGACCAGTATGAGGCCTAGTCACAGGAGACCCATCTACAATACAGCTCCTACATTTAAGGTTCAGGGAATATCTCAGAATGGGGGAGAAATGTTGGTAAGAGTCAGAGTAAAAGACAGACTACTGTGAGATTACATCTCCTCAAAATTAGAGGGAAACTATACCCACGATACCCTAGCAATATGGCTGCCTAAACAAGCCCTGAAAAAAAAAGAATGACATAAATATACAAGGGAAAAAACTCTCAACATCACACCCATAGAAAAAGAACTATCAAGAATGAGGTAACCCAGACCCAGAAATATGAACACGATATGTACTCACTCATAAGTGGATATTAGACGTAAAGCAAATAATAACCAGCCTACAGTAAAGAACCCCAGAGAAGCTAGGTAACAAGAAAACCCTAATAGAGACATGCATGGATCCCCCTGGAAAGAAGAAATAGACAAGATCTCCTGAGAAACTGGGAGCATGGGGTGAGGAGATGGGAGGACAGAAGCGGAAGGGAGGGGGAAAAGGAGAACACGAGGAAATAGGATGGTGGAGATGGGGAAATATAGAGAGGGAGAACAAGGTAAGAGATAAATTGATTGAGGGAGCCATAATGGGGCTAGTGAGAAACCTGGTACTAGAGTAATTCCCAGGAATCCACAAGGATGACCCCAGCTAAGACCCTAAGCAGTAGTGGAGAAGGTACCTGAACTTGCCTTCCCCTGTAAGTAGATTGATGACTACCTTAATTGCTGTCATAGAACCTTATCCAGCAACTAATGAAAGCAGATGCAGAGATCCACAGCTAAGAACTGAGCTGAGCTCCCAGAGTGCAGTTGAAGAGTGGGAGGAGTGATAATATGAGCAAAGGGGTCAAAACCATAATGAAGATACCCACAAAAACAGCTGACCTAGTAGGAGCTCACTGACTTTGGACTGACAGTAGGGGAACCTGCATAGGACCAACCTAGGCTCTCTGAATGTGGGTGACAGTTGTGAGGCTTGGGCAGTCTGCGGGACAATTGGCAGTGGGACTAGAATTTATCTCTGGTGCATGAACTGTCTTTTTGGAGCCCATTTACTATGGAGGGAATCCTTGATCAGCCTAGATATAGAGGGGAGTGTCTTGGTCCTGCCTTAAAGTGATGTGCCAGACTTTGCTGACTCCCCATGGGAAGCCTTACCCTCACTCAGAAGTGGATGGGGTGTGAAATGAGGGGAACAAGAGAAGGGGAGGGATTGGGAATTGAGATTGGTATGTAAAATGAGAAAAGTTTGTTTTTAAAAATAAATAAATAGAAATAAAGTTGCCATGAACATAGTTAAAAAAAGAAAAAGAAAATTAACTCCTGATAACCAATGACCATTGAGAGAGGGAAAATTAGATTTTCTCTAAGTCCCTTAATACATGGTATAATACAGAGTGCTCAGTTCTGAAATAATATACAACCAGGCACACTAAATGGACTAAGCAGGTTTTATTTGTATATTTACACATTTACATAACATATGTGTGTGTGTGTGTATAAGCATATGCATGTAAACTCTGATAGGTTCCACTTTGTATTTATCAAGACAATTTGGATATTTTAGAAATTATATTTATTGTCTTACAGTATAGCACCTCAAATTGTGGTTTAGTTATTAATGTTGGAAACAAAATATTTGTCATTCCTGTTAGCATCTGACTCTCCCTGTAAGCATGTAAAATGAAAGATACAGTTCATATAATCTCCATAATTAATGATAACAGCGAACCAGATGCTGAACAACTTATCCAAGTAAAAAAAAAATCCAGTAAATAGAAAAACAAAAGCTCAGATCCGAATGATTAATTTCTATTCAATGAACTCCAAGAATTCATGTCCAACCTGAAAACATGTTGACTTTTACAAATAGGAATACTCCTCAGCTCTTTATCAAGGAACAGTTAAAAGGATAAAATGGTTTCGTTTCTAATGTAATTGACAACTTACTGAGATCAGATCTTCACTTATTTACATCTAAACATGTATAAAGCATTAGAAATGGTGAAGGGGCAATGGTGAAAAATGCTATCAGTTCCCCAGCAAAGGCTGTCTGATCAACCCCTCATCATTCATGCATCTGTCTACCTGACATTGATTGCCTTGCTTATGCTTACTTTAGAGTTGGCTGGGCAGTTTGTAGATGGCCTAAGTCAAGATAGAGCAGCGGAAACATAAGCTAAGTTATGAATCAAGTTATTCAATGTGATTTCAATTAACTTAGTAGAACCCACAAGAGCAGATTTGTATGATTTAGATATTTGCGAATCAGTAGAATAGATTTAAAAATTACGTGTGTGTGTGTGTGTGTGTGTGTGTGTGTGTGTGTGTGTGTGTGTGTGTGTGTGTGTAGAAAATCTCAGGAAAGTTCATGTTGAGGTTTCCTTCTCTCTACTATTACATTTTTATGGAAGCTATGATTACAAATCAAATTACTGCCCACATTTGCCATTTTCAAATAGAAAAACCAACAATGATCTAAACAAAAGGGAAATTAAGTGGAATAAATTACAGGCTAAAAGGCTATTAGAAAGATAAATTTTAGACTGTTTCTTCTTATATTTCTTCTTACTTGAAATAGTTCTTTCCTAACATTCCAGAAAAGTAGGGTTAGTGCCTTTGTTGTGGAATGCTGTCCTCTGGGTGTGAAAGCCATTATCACCACAGAGCAGCTGCTGAGTACTAGAAAGAAACATGCAGGGTGTGGCATAGTGACATTTTTCATATAGGAGAAGGTAGGTGGTCATTAGACCCTCTTCTAAAATTCACACCACTCCATCCTGCACCTCCCTACCAAATGTACATTGTCTCCAA
This sequence comes from Ondatra zibethicus, assembly GCA_004026605.1. NCBI lineage: Eukaryota > Metazoa > Chordata > Mammalia > Rodentia > Cricetidae > Ondatra > Ondatra zibethicus. The sequence goes on along the minus strand of PVIU01010440.1, from coordinate 54,041 downwards.
GGTGATGAAGTATAAAGAAAGTATATGGGTGTCACCTTTAATAGAAGGGGACATTGCATCTATACAGCCATGGGTAAGTCATCATGAGGCTGGGGTAAGAATACTCATTGATGAAGGTATGGGGTCAAGTGTTTTCTTAACTTCTTTTCATGATGCTGTGACAAAATAGTCTGATAAAGGACACTCTGAAGAGGAAGAGTTTATTTCAGCTTACACTTCCAAGTACAGTCCATCATGGGGAGACAGCAACAGAGCAGGAGCTGAAACAGCTGTTCACATCACACCCAACGTACGGATTCTGGTACCTTTTCTTGGTCTCTTTTTTCTTCTATTGGTTTGTTTAGTCCAACTTTGATGTGCTAGTTTTTGTTTTATCTTCTTTTATTTTGTTATTTAAAAAAAGAATGAATAAATGAATGGATGGAAACAAAACCACTAGTGTGAAAGTTAACAACCTAAATGCCACTTATACCTGCTGGGAGATATAAAATCAACTCTTTCAAATAGAGCGACACTGGGTATATCAAACACTCTAGGAAAAGCCTCGTGTTCAGGAGCAGTTGACCAATGTATAATGGACTCCACAGGGATTTTTGGTTTTGTTTGTTTTTTTCATTTCTGTTTTCTGTGTTTCGATGTATGTGTGTGTGAGCACGCACGTGCACAGTTATTTGGGTAAAAATGGTGGTTTTAGGGGAGGTGTTTTATATTGCTTTTTTTTTCTTTGGGGGAATGTTTTACTGTTTTTTATTTGTTCAGAAAGAACTTATAGTTGGATGGGTGGAGAGGGAAAGAAGATCTAGAATGTCTTAGTGGAAAGTGAAGAATATGATCAAAATATAAATGAAGAGAGTAAGACACTTTTTGATAAACAAACAAAATAGAGGATAATCTTACCCCTAAAACTCAATATGATTGCGGCTGCTCATGAAAAGCAAGGAGCCTGGTAACAGACCATGCACACCTTCTTTAATGGAGTAAGATGAGAAGAATTATTACATGCATTTGGGGACTTTAGCCACTGATTGAGAGGAACTTTTATTAGGCTTTAACCATGTTTAAACCCCTGATCTACATCATGGGAAATTAGACATTGACTTTGCAGAACAACACATAGAGAGAATGACTTCAACATTTATCCTGTTGTGAGTGGGAAACAAATCCAACAAAGACTGATATAAGGGAATGAGGGGGAAAAGTCTCAATTAGATCTGATATGGGAAGAGTAATATCAAACATGAAGCTTATGATATTTAAACCTCAGCGAATTCCACTTGTTAGTTCTAAGCTGATTCCCCAGCCTTCATTTTGCATTACTTTGTTTTTAAATATTTATTTTTTATCGCATATATAGGAGTGCTTGCCTACATATATGTGTATGCACCATGGGCATGCCAGGTGCTGTGGAAGCCAGAAGAAGGCATTGGGTCACCTGGAACTGTAGTTACAGGCAGATGTGAGCCACCACGAGGGTGCTGGGAAATGAACTCAGGTCTCTGAAATAGTAGAAAGTGCTCTTAACTGTGGATCCATCTCTCCAACTCCTCAATTGGTTTTCTTATTCTTAAAGCAGACATCACAAGTTGAATGAGGTGTAGGCCCTCTGGGGATAAGAATGATAATGTCCACCCAAAGCTCACATATTTAAGTGCCTACTTGCCAGTTGGTGGCACTGTTTGGGGGAGGTTAGGTGGTTGTGTGGCACTGCTGGAGAAATTGTGTCACTGAGGGCTGGCTTTTAGCCTTCTTCCACACCTCCCTTGGTTATTGTGGATTCTTCTGTAGGGGCATTTCAATTGTATTTTAATAAAAAGCTTGCCTGAAGATCAGAGAGTAAAACAGCCTCCCTGGCCAACCTTTCAGACCAGGTAGGAATGTCACGCACCTTTAATCCTAGTAGCCATACTGGCTTGCCATAGAAACCAGGCGGTAGGGAGGCATGCCCTTAATCCCAGAACTAGAGAGGATTATAAAATGGGAAGAGACAGCTCTCAGTATTAGTCTCATTCTGAGATTCCTGGAAGCAGATTGCCGTTTCAAACCTAACTCCAAGTAAGAGCCAGCAGCTTGGCTGCTTTGCTTTCCTTATCTTCAGGTTGAACCCCAATATCAGTCTCTGAGCTTTAATTAACTGTGCTTCATTCTTCCTCTGGAACTGTAAGCAGAGAAAATTTGCTGATGGTTATGGTGTCTCATCACAGAACACAGAAGTATCTGGTATATCTCCATACCACCTTAAGTTTCTGGTACATGCCCATACCATTTTCAGTTTGTCCCTGGAAGCAAATAATCCATTCACACAAGACACAAAACACTGTGCTTCTGATTCCTAATACCTTGGCCTAAAAGGTTCTTTTTCCCAGGGAAAAAGCCATTTGCCTTTGGATTATTTTCACTTTGTATGTTCTACTTCTTCCCAGCAAAAAGGCTAGCCCGTTAGTGACAAATTTCAGTATGATTTTCACCACCGGTATACAGATGAGCTGCTTAAATTATGTTGCACATATTTAAGGAAGAAAACTTAAAAGTTTTCCTGGTTATATCCTCTTCAAAGTCTAAATAAAGATCATGGAGGAGGATGCAAGGAATCTCAGATAAATAACTCTTCAAAAGTATGAGGGTAGGCAGGCAAAAGTGACATTCCCTCCTAGACAATAAAGTCACAACTTTGTGGTTATTTTTCTTTCTTTCTTTTTAGGTTATTTCATGGCATAAAATGTTTAATAGAGACTGAATTTGCAATATGGAAGTGAGAAATTAAGATTCAAGTTGCAAATTACCTTTTCACCACTGTGTAATTATAGAATTGATAAGAATTGCTAATGTTAAGGTTAAGAAAAAACATTCTCTCTTCTGTAAATCCAGTTGAGTTGCTGCTTAGCCTTTTGGCTGAAGCAGAGTGTAAATCTACTGTAAATTCTTCAAAGGCCCTGTTGCTGTTGTGATTCCTCTGCACCTCAGTACCTTTAACACATTGTATTAGGAAAGGTAATTACTCTGAGAAAAAAAATAACAAATTGTCTATCTATGACATGGTGACTTGCCAGTAACTGCCAGTTATGCACAACTCAAACAGTATAGTATATGAAGAAGAATGGCATGATTTCCTCTCTTAATCCCAGTTTTATATTTTGCATCTATTGCTGGGAAAAGTTTCAGAAGTGTTAATTGACAAATTGGAGGAATTAATTTTAATGTATCTTCAAATGAATACTTCCATAATGGTTGTCAGCATAATGAATCCATATGTCTATCACCATTACCATAAGGGCAGACTATGCTGGGCTTTTATCAGATGCTTACATGTACCTGGCACAATGACAGAAAGGAAATAGTATTTTAATACTTAGTCAAGGTCAGGGAGATGACTCAGTGCCTAAAATACCTGTGTGGAGTCATGAAAATCCGCATTTGAATTCCAAGGATGCATGTAAAGCTGGGCACATCAACACATGTCTGTAATTCCATTTTCCCTATTGAATGAGAGGCAGAAACAGGAGAATCTTCAGAAGCTCACAGACCAAATAGTTTATACTGCTGTTGTATAAATAATAATAATAATAATAATAATAATAATAATAATAAACAATGAGACTTCATCTCAAAATAAGGTAGAGAGTGAGGACTGCTAATCAAGGCCTTCCTTTGACTTCTATGGTGTATGAGGACTGACGCATTTCCTGTTCCCTAGTGGAACAGAGTACCAGGTGGATTCTTTAGTGACTGGTTATTGAATGATTAGAATTCTGCAGGAGGCCCAGCTGCTGTTGGAAGGCTCTTTGACGTTTGGGCATGGAGTTTCAGGCACAGACAGGCATCCAGACTCAAGGGAATCCACCCCACCACCACCACCCATAATAAGAGTACAAGTCTATGCCCAGCTGGGTCCAGAGTGCTAATCCTCTTCCTACAATATTGAGCAGGGGTTCGTTAAAGTAGGAAAACCACTAAGAAAATAAAAATAAAAGTAGGGGTTAGTGTTGCAAGGCAATGATGATTTATATTTTGTCACATATATCTTTGTATATGTAATACTGTATCCTATTCTGTGGATGGTCTCAGTTCTCCTGAGTCCAGAGATTATCTGATTAGAAACCTATCCATCCAAAACACAGACTGGGTTATGAAAGTAACAGGAAATGAAGACAGGTACAGTTAGTTTACTTCGGCAATATGAAAAAATCACCTAAATGCTAGGACATTTAGGCGAGTACAAGTGCAGTTTTCAAACATGTAAGGGGAAAATTACAAGAATAGAAGACAAATCTATACACTTATGATTTTATAATGTAATATAAAGTTCTAAAGAATTAATAGAATGGGTACTAGAATGGGTGAACAAAAGTAAAAATGTATCTAGTAGGTTTTAATGAATAATAATGATAATACAATGAATAATTCATAAATCTCAGGCTAAATACTAAAAATAATGAATATATGGAATTTGACTCTACAGAAATAGAATGTTAAAAGACATTTGTAATATTGCAAAAGTAGCTGCACAGCAAAATATAAATAATATCTCAGTATCTATAGTTCTTTATAATTAATAAAACATCTCATTATCAATCATTACTTAATAAAGTTCAACAATCATGAACAATAAAAGAAACATATCAATAAAGTTAAATGCAATGAAAAATATTTATTTTACATTTAGAATGAACTCTAAACTAAATATATATTTATTGAGAAAGTTAAAAACTATGCATTCAAGAATATTAATCAGAAAAATAAATCATTTCCCTTGCAATTTATAGATAAAACAGTACACAGAGAGAAATGTATATCTAAAGAATGATCTGCAATGAAAATTAAGAAAGTGAAAAATAAAAAAGCAACTAACACAAAATAAAAATAATTCGTAGAGAAAAATATATTTTAATAATAGAAAATTAAAGTACAACATTCTTTGAAAAAATGGCATATGGTCAATCAATTTTACTTCTACATCTCACATTAAAATCAAGAATTAAAAAGTATATAACACAAATACTATGAAAGCAGTACACAATTATGGAATACATAGCTTCTATAATTTTATATTTCATTTTATAAAAAACAAAATATACTATAAAAATTATTCATACACAGCTGAAGATCATTATCAAAAATAGAAGTGATTTATGTATGAAAAATATATACAATTAAATTTGGCTCAAGAAGTACTATATAAAATTGGTGTAGGAGGTCCTTCTGTATTTCTCTTGCTTTCATTGGGTGAATAAAGAGACTGCCTTGGCCTTTTGATAGGGCAGCCCTTAGGTGAGCAGAGTAGACAGAACAGAATTCTGGGAAGAAGGACAGACAGGCAGACGCAATGAGTCTCCGGCCTGAGATGGATGTAGGTTAGAATCGTCCCGGTAAGCCACGACCCCGTAATGATACACAGATTATTAGAAATGGGCTGAATCAAGATGTAAGAGTTGGTCAAGAAGAGGCTAGAACTAATGGGCCAGGCAGAGTTTAAATGAATACGGTTTCTGTGTAATTATTTCAGGTATAAGATAGCCGGGACCAAAAGCAGGCCAGCGGCCGGGAAGCTGGGCAGCGGGACACAGCCTGCTCCTCCTCATGCAACATAAAATAAGCAGTATCATAAACACTGGGGAAAATGTTAAGGGCCTGAGCACCTCCTGGAATTTATCAAGTCTGTGGTACCTCATAGGTGGAGGCTATCAACTTTCAGACCCTGATCATCTCTTCTAGAAAATGTAGTCAAGAAGAAAAATACTGAAAAATTCAACTGATAAGACACAATCAGCTTAACGTTGAAAGTAAAACCAGATGCTTAACACAGCAAATGGAAAGCTAAGACTGCCTTCACTTGTTACTAAAATGATGACATATGTAAAAAAGTCAATAATATGTTAAAAGAATATATTGTGGCCAAGTATAGCATTTTTACAAAAGGAAGAGAAAGATCGATAGTTCAATTTTCAGATGTATATCATTGAAATATATTAATTTATGAGAAAAGGAAAACATTTTATTATAATACTGAAATGGCTGGAAACAAACACTTAAGACAATTCCCTATAAAGCTTTCAGTACACTAAGTGATAAATCTGTGTCTCCAAAAGGCAAAGTATACATTGTATTAAATGCTGAAAAATAGCAATCCCATTAATGTTCAAAACAACATAAGGATGGTTTCCTCATACCATGAGATATTAAATATTCCAATGAAGTTCTTGGTAAAATAATACAGAAAAGTAGGAGGGAAATACATATTTTTACAAATTGGTAGAGGGACACAAATCTGTCTTTAGTTTTGCCTTTTTGAAAGGTCCAGTATTTCAATCAAAACCCAATTAGACCATTAAAGAAAATTCATCAAAATGCTCAGCTCCGAGATCACTATTTAAACTGCCACAGTTCTGTCACGTAGAAGGAGGATTAAACAATACTGTAAAGAGTCTCTAAGCATGAGCATGAGCAAGGCAAAATGATCTAAAGGACATGTAGATACAAAAAACAAATCCCTAAAATAATAGGAATAAAAATAAAAAATAGGAATAGTCAATATTATAAATTTATGCAATGTGTTATTAAATGCCCAATTATATCCAACAGAATGAGAAAGTACTTTTCAATGAAATTTGATAAAGTATATATGTATATGTTCATAGTTCATCAAGTTATATATACATACACATGATTTATCAATATATATAATACAGTTTATGAAATATATATCATCCAAAAAGTCTATATTGGGGTCATTCTCACTCATCTTGAATCAGGGTACTTTTAGTGTTCCCTCTGCCTGAATGAGTATCCCCTGTCAGCCTTGCTTTTTGCTTGTAGGCTGGCAGAGGGAGGTCAGAGGAGCAACCAACACTGGACATTTATGGATGGCGAAGACTGTGCTGGCTTTACACCACCCTGGAAATTTACACCCATCACGCAAAAAACTGGGGCTCTGCACCAGAAACTTTTCCTTGCGCTTTCTCATTTCTTCTTCTGGAAAAGGATGAAGTAGTCTCTTTGCAATAGGAATGGTTTCACAGGGAGGTTGTCACCACTAAAAAGGCTAAAATATAAAATTTCAAATTTGTTTTAAATGTGATATAAAATTTGAAGTCTGAAATCTAATTGCTTCAGTACAAATTAAGAAGTGCTAAATACGAAGTTGTTTAGCTTTATATAAATTTTTGGAATTTTCTCTTCCTGCTATATAAAGTAGGATAAGAAATTTGCCTAATAAGATTGTCACAAAAAGTAAATTAGTTAATATTGACAAAGCTCTGTGATAAGTCCTATACATATAATATACATTGCAGGTAATTTTTGATAAAATTGATTATATCAAATATATTGATTACACATAGAGATAGATAATATGTAGATTATAGATTTATTGGTGTATGTAGATGACCAATAGACAGATATATGGATGGTAAATTTCATTTTCTTAGAGGAATTATTATTAGATTCTGAGATTATTTTTACCACATTTATTTGTATTGTAGGGGAATGAATATATTTTTTTATTTTACCTGAATGTCTATCTATGCACTATCAGCATGCTGTACCCCAAGAGACTTAAGACAATGTTGGATTCTCTGGAACTGGAATTACATACAGTCATAAACTGACATGTGAATACTGGGATCTAAACTCAGGTCCACTGCAAGATAAGTGCTCTTAACTGCTAAGCCATCTCTCCAGCAGTACACTGAGACTTTTTTTTTTTTAAATGCATGAAGTACATCCAAAGCTGCCACCAAGAGCTCAAGCCAGAGCCAGCAACCCATGTGGACATGACAGTATATATGTTGAGATTTACTAGAAGAATTCCTCAGACTTATAGTTTACTATTTGCATTGTTTTCCTAATATTTATACCTCTTAAATATCAAAGTATTGGCCCATATTTCACACTACACAAATACCAAATTAGTGAATGTGCACATTTATATGAATATGAACATATTGACATATAAAAATGTATATGATTATATAAGTAAATACAGATATAATTACAGGATATAAGAATTAAAGTGTGGGTTTTGGATAAAAACATGAAAAGACATTGCTCACTCAGTGGAAGAAAATTAAGGGGCCCAGGGAAATTCACATGTCTATAAAATACTGTGTTAATGTATATATACATTCCAAAAGAGGTAAAGCATATTCACAGAATGAATGCAAATATTCAATAAGCATAAGAAAGTATAGACATTATGAATAATCAGTGAAATGAAAATAAAATGGATTATGTCAATTTTTCTTACCACATATAAAAACTCAAGAGACTAAGTACAAAAGAAAAAAACACCTGTTGGACTTGAGCTAGACATATAGTTGTAATCTGAACTCTCAGAGGTAATAGTGAGTGGATCTTAAGTTCAAGGGCAGCCTGACCTACATAGGAATACCATATGTAAAATGTCAAGAATAACATTAAATAATATCTAGGTTTGGGGTTCTACCGAGGTCATTGCTGCAAATGACTCTTTCTAGAAGGCAGTCTTCACAAGGCACGGACACTCTTTGAGCTAACATACACCTCTAAAACCTAACTACATACTCACTGGAAGCTCAAAGACGTGTGAGAAATGTGGACTTGTTCACTGCCACCTTTAGTCAAAAGCTGGAAGCATTGTCAGGATTGACCCATGAAAGAATGGTTATATTAACTATTCTGTGTTCATACAATAGAGTTAATTCTAGGCAGTTTTTTTAATCCTAAAATAAAGTGGAATTGACATACACACAATCTTCTCAGTGGATAAAGCAAACTCAAATACAACATGACAAATATACAGGAGACAAATCATATGGAAGCATTTACTGATATGGATGCATAACTAGAAGGCTATACACAAATTTAGTAAGAATGCTGTGAAGGGATTTGAGTGCAAGAAAAGATGTCAATTAACAGGATGAGATACTTTGTTTTTGTTGTTTGAAATTTAAAAAAAAACCAGAATGTCCTCATGTATTTCTTGGTTAAAAAACAAATTAATCAGAGAGTAGCAATATTGTGATAATGTAAAGACAATGAAAACATAAACGAGTGATTAATACCTCTGGGACTGAAAGTAGAACAGGATTCTGCTCTGAGTGTGATTTTATGTGAGTAATATGAAAGGCTATGAAAATGTTACTTCCTTCAGCAACAACTCTTGTAGGTCTATTACAGAGATGTGAGGTTACATTCCTGGGGCCCAAACATGGCTTTTACATCAACACAGCAGCCTTTAGCACTGAACTCTAAATGTGGATATATGTTCCTTCATGTAAGACAAAGTACGTGCTGGGACTTGATGGATGGAGGAATGACAGTTCACTCTTGAACCAGGGACTTAACTGAGCTGATTCTTAAAACAACTAGCTAAGGAACAAAATTGAGGATTTAGAAAACATAAAATGTGTAGAATTATGTTTAGTCTTAGTGGAGCTCCGTCTGTTTTAAATAGTTCTGTTAACAGTCACATACTTAATAAGAATAGTCTATATGGTGTAGATCCCACTGTAGCGGACTATGTATTCTAAAGATTAGATTCTACATTCCATACATTACTTTGCATTGTGAATCACCCATAAAGAAATGGAAACTGCTTCATCTCATCCTTGCATCCAGACGAGCCTGGGACTGTGTTAGCCACCAGGGAATGTGTGCCAGTTCTAGACAAATGCTTTAACTGACCTCAGAGTTTTATTTCCTACCTTTCAAAATCCAAGCACAGAATGGGAAGTATGCCATACCCAAGATGGAAAGCTGGGAATTCTAAAGCAAGTCTTTGCATATGAAGGATGAACTACTCTCTGGAGAACAGAGCCAGGAACACTGCCAAGGCTGGACATTCAGCTGAAGGAGCCATCTCAAAGAGGAGCCAAACTACTGCTAAGAAAAGACTGACCAGAGATTAACCCATATCTTAGCTTTTCCCAAATTTCTGACTCTCAAGCTTATAATTATACAAAATATTCATCCACCCATATCCATGAATTCAATCAACAGAACATCAAAAAGTAATAGGTATGAAATTGTTTCAGCACTAAACACACAGCAGAGAGTTTTGTTTCTTAGTATTATTCTTTATACTCACTTCATACATCAGTGTATCAACTATTTAAATAGTATTTACATTTCATTGTGTATGCTAAGAAATCAAGAGATGGATTGTAAAGAAGGTATGGCAAGGTTTGACCATATACAAATACCTTCTCTTTTATTTAATGATCTTGGTCACCCAGTTTCTACCTACCAATTATCTTAAACCAATTCTCCCAAAATTGCAAAGAATGAACTTCATCACTTCAGCTATCAAGTTGAAGGGCAGATTTTACAGCAACTGAGAATGCACATATTCTTGACTTGTGTGGCCATTATCTGTGAGCACAGGTGATAAGAACAAATCTTTAAGAAGATAAAATCTCCCCTTAACCAGGCTCAAAGGTAAAAGGGAAGGAGGAATGGAGAAGGAGAGGGAGGAGAAGAACTTGAGGGAACAGAATGGTAAATATGGAGGAAAGACAGAGACAGAGAGCAAGGAAAGAGATATCTTATTTGAGGAAGCCATTATGGGGCTAGCAAGGAACCTGGCATTAGAGAAATTCCCAGGAATCTTCAGGATGACCCCAGCTAAGACCCTAAGCAATAGTGGACTTGCCCTGTAGCCAGATTGATGACTATCTTAAATGTCATCATAGAACCTTCATCTAGCAACTGAAGAAGTATATGCAGAGATCCATAGAGGAGCACTGGCCTGAACTCCCAAAGTCCAGTCAATGAGTGGGAGGAGTGAGAATATGAGCAAAGAGGTCAAGACTATGATGGGACATCCACTGAAACAGCTTACTTGAGCTAATAGGAGCACACAAACTCCAACCTGACAGCAAGGGAACCAGCATGGGACCAAACTAGTCCCTCTAAATGTGGGTGACAGTTATATGGGTGGTGCAGACTGTGGAGCCATGGGTAGTGAGACCAGGATTTATTTCTACTACTCGTTCTGGCTATTTGGAACCCATTCTCTCTGGAGGGATACCTTGCTCAGCCTAGACATACTGGGAAGGGCATTGGTGCCTCAAAGCAATGTGCTAGACATGTTGACTTCCCATAGGAAGCCTTACCCTCTCTGAGGAGTGGATGAGGGGTAGGATGGGGGAGGGAGAAGGTGGAAGGAGCAGGAGGAGGGGAGGGAGTGGGAGCTGGATTTGGCATGTAAAATGAGAAAAGACAGTTTTAAAAAAATAAACTAAAAAAAGAAGAAGATATGATCAAATATTTCCATCTTGGATTTTAAGACAGAAACAAGTCACATATTTTGCCATGAAAGTATCAGATTCAAAGATTAAGATCTAGAAAGATTAACACAACTATCATATTAAAGATCATAATTTCTGTTTTAGATTGCATGCCATTGTGAGAGCTATACAAAAACAGCCCCTAACAGTATGTTGAGAGGTGATTTCTCCTGGCAGGTCTAATGAAAATTTTTATAGCTCATTTGACAGAATGCAGATATTGATGTCTATAATTCATAAAAGATGAAATCAAGTCTCAGCTTTCTTAAATTTAACTTAGCTGAAATCACACAAAACATTCAGAGATAAAATTCTGACTGAGGACTTTCTACTTGATAATTTCTTACTTTTGCCTACCAGAATGTGTATTCTCAGGCTTGAGTATTTTTACGAATTATGTGGGGGATATTTCAGTAAGATGTATGATGAGAGGTCCCAGCTCTAAAACTGCTGACTTAGGGCAGTTATGAATCTATATTCCATAAGAAGTTCGAAGTAATGACCCATGGATCATATTTTCAATGGCCCTTTACTAGAGTATGCTGCCTTCTGTAAACAGGATCCTTCTCAAGCAGGAATTTGGAACAAATATCAAATGAGTTTGTGTTTTGCTGCCATCGCTGACTCAACAGAAAGGGGTGTGGCAGCTTCATACACAAAAACTCCAAATACAGCAGGAGGTATTTGTTAGTGCTAACAGTCTGTGAATACAAACATCTAGAATGACATCAAACTTCATCACAGACCTGACAAGAACAGCTGCCCCCAAAGTGTCACAGTTAAGACTGTTTCCCTTCTGATTCTTGCCCTGAATTTTGTCACAGGTAAAATACTGTTGCAGAGAGTATCAAAGTTATGTGTCAGTATTGTTTTCTAAAGTATACACTTTTTGGTTTAAGAAACTAATACAAGATGTCTTTTTTTTCTGCTGAGTAGAACTCTAATGTATATATGTGCCACACTTTCTTTATACATTCTTCCATTGAAGGGCACCTAGGTTGTTTTCAGGTTCTGGCTATTACAAATAGTCCTGCTATAAACATAGTTGAACAAATGCTTTTGTAGTATGATTGGGCATCTCTTGCATGCAAATGGATGGAAATAGAAAACACTATACTGAGTGAGATAACCCAGACCCCCAAAAATGATTATGGTATGTACTCACTCATTAGTGGATTCTAGCCATAAACAAAGGATTTTGAGCCTATACTTCATGATCCTAGAGAAGCTAAATAATAAAGTAAACCCAAAGAAAAACATATATAGGTCCTCCTGGAAATTGGAATCAGACAAGATCACCAGGCAAAAGTTGGAAGCATGGGGGTGGGGGCAGGGTGGGGGGAAGGGGAGAGGGGGAAAAAGAAGGGAGAAAGGGAGGATTGGGGAGAGTTTGGGGGAGTGGGATGGTTGAGATGGAAGAAGGGAAGATATGGGATCAGGGAAGACATATTAATTAAGGGAGCCATTTTAGGGTTGGCAAGGGACTTGGCTCTAGAGGGGTTCCCAGGTGCCCACGGGGATGTCCCCAGCTAGGTCCTTGGGCAGTAGAGGAGAGGGTGCCTGAACTGGCCTTGTCCCATAGCCACAATGATGAATATCTTGAATATCACCATAGAACCTTTGGCCAGTGACGGATGGAAATAGAGACAGAGACCCACATTGGAGCACTGGACTGAGCCCCCAAGGTCCAGCTGAAGAGCAGAAGGAGGGAAAAGATGAGCAAGGAAGTCAGAACCGCAAGGGGTTGGTTCACCCACTGAGACAGTGTGCCTGATCTAATGGGTCCTCACTAAAGCCAGCTGGACTGAGACTGAAGGAGCATCTGATCAAACCAGACTCTCAGAATGTGGCTGACAATGGGGGCTGACTGAGAAGCCAATGATAATGGCACTGGGATTTGTCTCTACTGCATGTACTGGCTTTATGGGATCCTAGTCTATTTGGATGCACACCTTCCTAGGCCTAGATGGAGTGGGGAAGGCCTTCAACTTCCCACAGGGCAGGGTCCCCTGCCCTCTCTTAGGACTGGAGGGGGAGGGGGGAGAGGAAGGGGGGAGCTGGAGGGAAAAGGGAGGAGGGGAGGAAGTGGAAATTTTGAATGGTATTATTTATGAGGCAATAAAAATAAAAAAAGAAACTAATACAAAAGTGAAGCAGGTTGAGATAAGCATGGAGTGTGTGGTATTATTTGCTCATTCATTTACATCTTCAGGGAACAATTCTCTTATGACAAAGCCCACTGGTGGTGTCTTGGTGAAAATATCTCCCATAATCTGTAAATCTGTTTCCACAAAACCAAAGCATACATGTTTTATCTTTATTTAATAAAATATACAGAGTGGAAAATAAAGAGACCTTGCCTTCCACTTATATGAAAAAGTCAAACTTGAAATTCATCATTATTCATGAAGTGTGTTTAAATTATACATGTTAATTCATAGATGGATAATTTATCACCACATTTCGAAACCCAAGTCACACCTCCTTCATTACAGCATTCTGCAAAGAGAGCTTAAGAAGCTGAAATTATAGTCCATTAAGGAAAACATCAGTGAGCACTTACAAGGGGCACTTTAGCCAGTTGTGAGAGCCCCCACAACATTGCCAACATCACCAGAAGTAAAATAAGGTGGACATTTGTATGCCAAGGATTGACCATGCAAGGCAGAAGAGTCAGAAAGAGGACAGCTATGGAGCATGCTCTGTTGATATGACTCTGTCAAGCAATGCCATACTAAAGCCAGAGATCCTGGGATCTTGAGACATAACGCCAACACTCAGGTGATGCACCAGGCATGTGCTTCTGGAAACTATCGCTACTGAAGAATGGATACCCAGTAATAATGGGAAAGGGATGTCTTGGCTTCAGAGTAGTGGAGGGTGACACTCACACATCTCTTTCTGTGCACTTCCAGGTAAAGGGAACGTCTAGCTGATTCTAGTCTCAGGCAGTCTACGGAGTCGGTGCAGGAGACTGAACAGACAGACTTTAGTTCCACTCTGGCTGCTAGCATGTTTTATAGGCTTATGTCAATCACTTCACTTCTGAAAGCTTACCTGTTTTGATTCTGAAGATGAGAATAATTATGGGAAATATTGAATAGATCTCTCTTGTAAAAAAAATCAGAACATGTACATAAATGTAGAACAAAATATAGTGCCATGTGAAAGGAAAGGTTGAAAGGAAACAGGCTTTTTTCTATTTTTTTTTTTATTTCCTGAGGATGTTTGAAAGTTAATACACTAGATAAAGAATACACTAGACAAGGAACAGCCATGAGAATGTTCTCATTTGGTACAAGGATATGAAATTTTAGTTAGGAATAACCACCCTTCACCATGTTCCTCTAACCCTGGAGGACAATAAAATAAAACTATTTTCATTTTATTTCCTTTCTTTTACTTCAGCTAGTTCAGTTTGAATTTAAAATAAAAAAAACATTTTAAATGACCTGTGTGGAAAAGGATCATGCTGGACATTATCTAGATATTTTAAGTGTGGGGAGATCAGAAAAAGAGACATGTGAATATGATCAAAGCACATATATGCATGAATAAAAATAATATAATGAAACCCATTTTTCTGTGTAGTTAATAAACACTCATAAGTAGAAAGAAAGCCAGGTCGCTTCTATTTGAGGCTTACTACTAATGCTTGCTTCATAACTTTATATGTCAAATAAAATGCGTAAGTGTAACATGAAGACCTGATTGTTGGGGTTTCTGTCCCGCCTGGTTCCCATAGTCATTAAGCCCCAAAGAAATCACACAGAGAGGTCTATATTAATGATAAACTGATTGCCCCATTAGCTCAGGCTTTGTATTAGCTCTTATAGCTTATATTAACCCATTATTCTTATCTATGTTAGCCACATGGCTCGGTACCTTTTTCAGCCAGGCAGGTCACATCCTGCTTCTTCGGTGGTCTGGGCAGGAGTGTGGGGGAGCTTCCTGCTTCCCAGAATTCTCCTATTCTTATTGTACCACCTCTACTTCCTGTCTGGTTTTCCCGCCTATACTTCCTGCCTGGCTACCAACCAATCAGCGTTTATTTAAAACATAATTGACAGATATAGAATTGTTCTCCCATACCACGTAAGTAATAGTTCAAATAATGATATGAGTATGAAATAAATAGAGCAAACAAATAAAATTTGTAAACATATTTCTGTATACAGAGGGTATATTGACTGGGTGCAGTGGAAGCAGCACCCCAAATGATAAAATGGAAAGAAGTGTAGCAGGCAGAAACATCAGGAAGTACAAAGGCTTTGAGGAGAAATCTCACAGTACAGGAGAGAGAATCCACGGTTGCTGAAATGAGTAAGGCGAGCATTTTAGTGAAATGGCTTGAGCTATGCAGCAGTCCTTTCATATTAGTGAGAAGCCATCTGGAGAACCCCCTGTGGATGTTTGAGAATGTTTGTTCAAGGACCGGGCATAGCAGTGCACATCCTTGACCCTAGCACTAGAATGCAGAAGAGGTGAGTTTGAGGCCAGACTGGGCTACACAGTGAGTACCAGGATGGTCAGGGATATGTAGAGTGATCATGTCTCAGAGAGAGACAGACAGACAGAGAGACAGAGAGAGACAGAGAAAGGGAAAGAGGGAAAGAGGGAGGGAGGAAGGAAGGAAGGAAAGGAAAAGAGAAGGAAAAGAAAGAAAAAAGTTATTTAGTAATTATGAATTAGTTCTGAAAGTATATAGGTCTAGATTAATAGTTATGAGTTAGTTCAAGTAAACCAGAGTGTGAGTAAGAGAAAGTTATTGCAACATCATTCAAAAGCCCACATAGGTGTTCCTATCTGATGGAAAGCCTCCTCCATGTTGTAGCTCAAGTGCTCAGGTTTGTTCTTCCTTGACATTTTGGAGTCATTCAGGTCTTTTGGTATCTTTTATGTACGGAGAATGGTGGCAGCTCATGCACTTTCTAATAACCTGACACATGAAGTAAATCATTGATGAGAAAAAAAATGGTATGGGTATGAAGTGAGCCAAATATCATAGACCTGGGGCAACCCTACAATTATGAAAGACAGGCCTATTTGCTGCTGCTGAGCTGCCTCTGGCTCAGAAATGAGTGCTTTAAAGAAGACATACATTAGTATGGCTTGGGCATTGTAAATCTGGAGGATGAGAGTCAGAAATTCATAGAAAATGACAGACACCAGATAATGCATGGCCTGTTGGAGGAGAGAAAGGCACTTTACTGTATGTTAAATGTGATAGAAGTGGGACTTTTAAGAAAAATCAGAATGGACTTTGTTCATGACTCTAAAGGATCAATCTGTCTTCTGCCTAGAAAATATTCTGTATTGTGAGGAAGGGTAGAGCAAAGTGTTAGAAGATTTTTTCCCACAGAGCCAGCAATGGTGGGGTTCACAGACATGCCATGGCAGAGGTAGGCAGCAGTCATCATCATGTATGCTGGGGTTCACAGCCAGCTGTGGCAGACGACATGCGTCATCATGTGTGCTGTACTTTCTGCATTAAAATTGTAAAGTTTACTGATGTGAGTGGAAATGGATGACATAATCATACATGTGCCTCAGTGGTACCCTCGAGTATCTGCACCATATACTGGACCACACAAAAGCTAGAGGAACAAATGACTTGAAGGTGCTGACATTGTCTTGAATGGGAGACCTCTACAATTTTCCATGCCAGCGAGTCCGTGTGTCCCATCCTCATTGAGCCATCATGGAGAATAGCTGAACCCTAAGCAAGCTTTTCCAAATACAGCAATCCACGTAGAAGCTGTTTAATTTTCTCTTATACATGTAAGTCACTTTGAAGGGTCAACTCTGAGCCACTGCTACGTTTTAAGCAGACAGAATAAAAGCAGTCCTCTTGTGGGATGTTTGTCAATCATGTCTTGCAAGAAAAGCATGTGTACAAGAAATTTCCTTTCTATCCATTTAGAAAAAGGCACAGTCAAGCACCAAAATAAAAGGAGAGGTTTTACTTCAGATGAGGAACTCTGTGTAATGATTCCATTTTTCCAGGCAGGAACTGGGGATTCTGTTCTAAATATATAAAGCTTAAGGTGCCTATTACGCTTATAATTGGAGACACTGAGTGAGCAGTTGGATAAATGAGCCTTAAGTTTATTGGAGAAGAGAGAGCCAGGAAAACCATTTTGGTATCATCAGCATGGAGAGGTTATTAAAACCATGAATCTGATCAGGTCACGTACAAGGAAAGCTGAGTTGGAGACAGGAGTAGAAATCAGTAGTGTGCTCAGGAGCACATGGTTCCTCAAATTTCTCCACTTTACTCTGATGTGATTTTGATAAGCTCATGTGTGTGTGTTTGTGTGTTTGTGTGTGTGTGTGTGTGTGTTTGTGTGCAAGTGTGTGAGGGGGGAGAGAAATTTCAGTTCAACCTTTTCTTATTATATCTTTTCTCTTCTGATAAAGTTCATAGAACTTTCTCAAAACTACTTAGGGGTAATGTTTTTGGAAGTCTCTGTCACATGTACACAATCAAAGGAAGAAAAACACATATTCTATAACCTATGAATAAGATTGAAACATGACTATGAATACATTGGTTGCTAGCATTCAAGAGGCTCAGCATTCCAAAGAAGAAAATACCTTGAGAACAGGCACAGGAAAGCCACCTCAACAGTCCCCACTTTCCCCACTTCATCCACTGGGCTGCTCCCTGCATTAGCCTTGCTCCTGAGACAGCACCAGCTCTCCAAAACCATCTGGTCGTCACTGAAAACTTACTCACAACCCTCTCGGCTGCATATTTTTATTGTATTTCAAAAGACAGGACTACTGAGATTTTCTAGGCCTGCCTATTTTAAAAGATGGAAAAGACAAAGGAAAGGTATTGTTGTGGGGATTTCATAATTTTCATGATGTTCAGAAACCATTGAAAATGTTTCTTGTCCAATCCCATATCTAGTTAAATATATCCTACTTCCCAAATATGCAGATTTGAATAAAAATAAATGATAAAACACCATAAAACTCTACAGTAACACATAAAAATAAAAGATTTTATGAGTTAAACAATGTAAACAAATAACAAAAAAGAATTTTTATAAATAATTTGGAAATGTGCTTTCATTTTATAAACATCAAAGAAATTTAAATTTTGAGACCACAAGGGAATAACAAAAGTTCTGGGTACATGGTTTTCTCTGGAAACTTCCTGACCACTGGAGTAGAATGAAACTATTTCATTTTATGTTTTCTTAGAAGCTATGTCATAATATCTGAAAGTCATTGACTCCTGGTCTGAGAGCAGGGTAATGGACACGGTGTCACCGTTTAAATGTTCTGTTATTTGACACTTGATCAATCTTCCCATTTTTCTTCAGCTACAAATCAACATAGGAAAAGACATAGACTTGGTAATACAGCACAGGACATCAACCTGAGTGAGTGCAAGGCACGAGATAGACAGGGAGATATAGGCTGAACCTATCAGGAGATGCTTCAGTTGTCAGCTTGTTATTAACTCTGAGGCAATAGCCAGTTAGAAATACTAGAGAACAATGACAAGGCAAAGAGATGCCCTCTCTGGGTCCTGCAGGAGCTAGAAAAGGGGATTACCTTCCCCAGTATCGCACCCCAAGGCAAATGACAAATATATGCAATGCTGAACTATTATGAATCAGATCCTAAATAGTCTCCCCAAAGACTCTTGTAAGAGGCCACCAGAGTGCACACTGATCGGAGATGGTGGAATCTTTATGAGAGATTTCATTGAAGGACATGAGGTCACTGAGGTCATGCTTTTGCCAGGGCTCCTGGGTACTCAAACCCATCTGATCATTGTGCATTCCAGCTTCCATGAGGTGCACAACTTTTATGCACCATTACTTCCCACCAGTACATTCTGTCTTCCCACAAATACAGAAACAACAGCGCCAAGTAAGCATGGACTGAACACATGAACCAAGACAAACCTTTCCTCTGTATCTCTCAGGTCTTTGGTCACAGAAAGCTGACTACCACAGTGGGTCTTCAAGAATAGAAATCTCCTTCATTCAACTACACTATGGACTTCTCATTGGACAAAGGCTTTTAGACTTTACTCACTGGTATTGGAAATCAAGGAGCAGAGTTGGAAAGAACGGCTTGCCAGTACAATGAAGAAAAAAGAAAATAAATGCCAACCTATAAGTCCTACAAAATTGGGCTGTCAGAGGCAGATAAAAAAACAGGGGAGGCCTAGTTTGCTGGGGCTGTTACAGAAAATACAAAAGTAGAAAACAGCTAAAAGTAGTACCCAGAACAGTCATTTGCATCAAATATTTGCTCAGGACAACAGGAGTTGCTGCACTTACTTCCTGGATTCCTACAATTTAGGTCAACAGTGACACGAAAAAAATGTATCGCATAAGCAGAGACATGCATGGTTTCTTCCACCCACTCCTAGCTCTACCTATAGCATTAAAACAGAGACTAATAATAGACATTCCCAGTCCCAGCTACACACACAAATTAAATACCAGCATAAGTTTGGTTTAAGGCACAGAAAATGGCATGGATTTTGAAACAATCATATGTAAATTAAAACTTGTGGAATTTGTTTGTAGTACACTACCAGGGAGTTTACTGATCAATTCAAAGCAGAAGCATCAGAAATAGAGAAAAACAAAGCTCTTCTATGGTTCTGCTCTTTGTAATGTTTGGGTGCCTCAATACACAGTGTGGCAACAATGTGCCTGGGGGCAGTGGCACAGCTGCGGTTGACTGTCCATGTGAGCATACACACTAGCCAGGAGGAGTTTTCATGATGAAAAACACTATTTTCACAAATCAGTTTTAAAATGTCAATGAGAAGGTGCTCATTCAGTTCCAGGTAGCATACAATTAATTTTTAATATTATTTTTCAAATCTGAGGCATCACTATAAACAAGAAACTATTTTGTATTGGAGCAATGAGCACAGATGACTGCTGTCTAGCTAGGGAAGCTTCCTTATTCCTGCCTGGGCAAGACAGTACTAAGAGCGAAGGAAAGTTCCCTGGCCCTTCTTCTAAGTATGGTGAGTTTGAGTGCTAATATATCTGTGCTCCAGTCCTGGCTTGCAATACATTTCTTTAGCCAAATGACAGTCTAGAAAGGATAACTGTAGAAATACAATAAATATTAATATTCTGAAGATTCTGTAACCTTATGATGATCCATTTCAATATCCAATTGTTCTGTGCATCACAATGAGCAGTAGCAAGCCACTCAATAGCATTTATCAGCTGTCTATCTTTTTCAAGGGCAAGATCATGATTTTAAAAATTTCCAACACAGAGGGTACTAGTTTGTGGCTAAACTCATTAATGATGTCAAGGAAATGTTGCCAAAAATCAAACAAACTAAAAAAATACTTTAAAAAATAATAATAATCAAGACTGGTGTTTGAATGAATCATGGGCTCTGTACAGCATTTCCTTTTATGGCTGTGGTGGAAGACAGCAAAGACCACAATTTAATAACAGTCTTGTCATTTTATTTAGTATGAGCATGTGAGTGAATGAAGTGAAATACTTTTCAGATAAAACAGAGATGCTGGGCAAGTGATGAGCCTTATAAATACGCACAGCTTGGCTGAAGGCAGCCATTACTTTACTGTGCAGAGATTTCTGCATAGTTTATGCATTCTGATCGGCCTGAAAATGAGCTGAGGAATGGACAAGATGCAGCCTGTCCTAGGAAGGAGTAGGAAGGGCTCTGGACTGACAGATGGATCTTATTCTTTGCTGTGGAAATGCATCTAGCTCAGCATACTTTTCAGGACCTATTAGACCCTGGGTTTCTTCCACTTGTGGAAGAAGTATAGCGTCAAGGATGTCACTGTGAATAAAACACGATGTGGGGTGTTTCTCACAATCAAGATGATGTGATGTAATTTTATGTCTTCATCTAATATGTGTTAGCTATCTCTGTTTGATACCACATGATTAAGGTCAAAGATTGCAACCTGCATACTAGTAGACAGTGTAGTAAAGGTGAGAACAGAAAGGTAGTCACCAAGGCAAATAAAAGGTTGGGACCTAGGCAGGTTAGAAATGACCTGAATAGTTCACAGGGGATTCTAAGAACCAAGCACATTAAACCTCTCTAGGAAAGTCATAGATACCTGAAATAGCTTCTGTCTAATTTCTAAGTGTTCAAAATATCAAGACTGTGGAGATATGAACATCAAGGATGTCCTCCATAGGTTCTGTAGGGTCTGATTAAAAACCAAAACTTCCTAATTTGAGAGATCTGTGCAATTATCACCACAGTTCACAGGAAGTATGAAAGCACGTTTCTCTGCAACAGCACTTTCCATTCTCATGGGAATTCTTTCCACAGAGGACCAAGGGCTTTATTGTTCTGAATATCTCCATAAATGCAATAGAAGATCAGCTCCTTCTCTCGGTACCCGAGAGACAGAGATAAATGCTGCTTAGTAAATATAAACTGCTTCTGACCTGAATATAAGCGTTTTGTCTCTTTCTCAGTGTCTACTTTTTGAGCCATGCCCTTCTCTGAAACTTAACTTCCTAATACAGAGGAGGATGCTGTATAATAATTGACAGTTATAAACCTCCTGGCCATAGCTTCCCTCCTGAAATCCCTCTAAACTTCTGAGGATATCACACAATGGGCACCACCAAGCCAGTGTTGCATACTTACTCACAGGAAATAGATCTGATAGCTCCTGAGCAAGATAACAAATGATCATGGCCTTAGCCATGGCTTCCGAATCACACCACTGTAGACTTAGAG
The DNA here is from genome assembly GCA_004026605.1 of Ondatra zibethicus. Lineage (NCBI taxonomy): Eukaryota > Metazoa > Chordata > Mammalia > Rodentia > Cricetidae > Ondatra > Ondatra zibethicus. Next base: position 32,046 of record PVIU01010440.1, on the reverse strand, counting down.
GCCGTTAGAGCTCACCCAGGGGTCTCCCTGCAAGTGCAGTTAGACTTTTTAAACTTCGCACTTCATTTATGTCTGTGTTATTACTGGAGAATCTTGGAAACATCTAACAGTGACATTTAGGTGAGAGAAATGGTCATATGCCAATAATTCAACCTCCCCAGAGTCCATGTGGACAGACAACCTTTTGTTAGTGATGAAGCCTCACCGAAGCTTCTGGATGGTAGAGAACTTGGGTTAGCTTTTTTTTTTCACTGACAATTCTACATTTATGGGGCCACACACAGTGGCTTGAAGCAATGCTGTTCATACTATAGGCAGAGAGTGAAATGCACCATGGGAAGAGGAAAACAAAAAACTCTACCTTGGGCTATCCCTGTGTCTATTGTCCACTAGCTGATTTGACTTCTCATCTTTTTCTGTAACTCTAAGGATATTATCTTTATGGTATATCTTCTTGGATATTAGTGAACATATGCGTGGTGGCTACTCTAGATTGTCAACTTGACTACATCTGGAATTAACTAAAACCTAAATAGATATGCTATGCACACTTGTGAGGGATTTGTTTTTACATGAAATCATTTGGAAATGGGAAGACACATGTTAAACCTGACCTTCTGTGGTGGGAAGATCCACCTTTAATTTGTACCATGCCTTCTGCTAGCGGCCTATAAAAAGGACATAGAAGAAGGAAGACTGTTCTCTTTTCCTGCTTGCTCTTACTGCCCTAACAAGTCTGTTTCTTCACTGACATTAAAGACTACTACTTTGTGATCCAGCATATACTGAAGACCAGCTGAGATAATCCAGCCTCATGGACTGAATAATTGAACCATGATTACATTCTTGGACCTTCCATTAGTAGACAGCCATTGTCAGACTAGCTGGATCACAGCCTATAAGCCATTCCTCAAATCCCCTTTATATACGTATATATTTATGTTGACTGGATTTCTGTCTTGCCCAGTTTCCACAATCATTAAGTACCAACTAAATCACACAGAGGTCTACATTAATCATAAACTGATTGGCCCTTTAGCTCAGGCTTCTTATTAACACTTACAACTTATATTAGCCCATTTTTCTTGTTTATGTTAGCTCAGTACCTTATTCAGCAGGGCAGTCACATCTTGCTGCTTCTGAGGTCGGGTCAGGACTCAAGAGGAATCAGCTTCCTCCTTCCAAGAATTTTCCTATTCTCATTGACCCACCTCTACTTCCTGCCTGGCTACTGGCCAATCAGCGTTTATTTAAAATATAATTGACAGAATAAAGACCATTGTAGTGGAGAGAGGGCCTGCTTTTTGTCCCAGCTGCCCCGCTAGCTTAACCCCCAAAATAACTACACAGAAACTGTATTAATTAAATTACTGCCTGGCCATTAGCTCTAGCCTCCTATTAGCTAACTCTCACATCCTGATCTAACCCATTTCTATTAAACTGTGTTCACCACAAGGTCGTGGCTTACTGGGAAAGATTCTAACCAGCATCAGTCTCAGGCAGGAGTTTCATGGCGTCTGCCACACTGCCCTTCTTCCCATCACCCAGTTTGGTCTACTCCACCTATCTAAGTTCTGCCCTATCAAAAGGCCAAGGCAGTTTCTTTATTCAACCAATGAAAGCAACACATAGAAAGAAGGACCTCCTACACCATTTCCCCTTTTCTGTTTAAATAAAAAAGGCTTTTACTTTAACATAATAAAATTACGTATAACAAAATAGTTATCAAGCAAGAATTACAGTTACAATATTTATACCTATTTTATTTTTTATTATAACAGAGGAAAACAATAACTATAACTATCTATCTATTCTTTAACTCCATCAAAGGCCCCAGAAGGATATAATATTACCTAAGTAAACAAGAAGTACGCAACTTCCAAAACTCCAGAAATGACAGAGACATCTCTCTGCCTGTACAGCCACGCAAAGTTCTTTTGTACAGTTGGGGCATCCATCTTCAGCCTATAGGCCCATAGTATCCAACAGACATTTCCTTGAAGTAGGAAAATTTAAAGACAGTTTAGTCACTTCTCCCACACCATATTTATGAATGTGTGTGTGTATGTATGCATGTGTGATATAGCTATATATCCATACCTATCTATATGGATATATAGATATTCATTCTATAAGTTCTGCTCCTCTAGAGAGCGCTGACTAATGGTGAGTCATAAAATGAGTACTACAACATGAGTTGCTTACTCTCAAAAATATGTTATCTTGCAAGTATGGAACCTAGAAGTCCTGGGTGAAGCCACTGACAAGGCTGGTTCCTTCTGAGAAGGATGGACAATTAGTTAGTGAAAATGTTACCTCCTTGACTACAGATGTATCAGCCTGATTCTACTTTCTTCTTCATAGGGCTTTGATCCACAGTGCATACATGTGTTCTAGGTAACCTCATTTTAAGGTCACTAGCCATATTATATTGGGAGTCTGTCCCAGTCAAGCACAATATCATCTCAAAGAAGACATTTGCAATGGCTCCAATTTCAAGTGGAGATCATATTCTGGAACACACATGGTCAGAGAATCAACATATAAAGTATACATTTTGAAAGTAGATTGAAAAGACTAAAACTCAGGATACCGTACTACCCACTGGTACCTGATTATGAAAAGGGACCTACTTAGCTACATACATAAAGATTTGTAAATACTAGATTCTTTGTTTTTAAGAACAAAGATACTATGTGTTCTATGAAATATCCAACATTCAATTATCTGAACATATTTATGATCAGAATCAACATGAAAAAGAAAGTGAACATAATTAGAAAGTGCTGAAAGTCAAGTTTAGTCCTGACAACGGATTTTATTACTCATTATATGAATCTGCTCATACTTGGCTAGTGCATGGAGGAAGAAGCAGGAAGGGGAAGATGACAATGAAGAGAAAAAGTAGGAAGAGGAGTAAAAATGATGCCATTCAGATATTCAAGAAGTTAAAATCAAGTTATTGAGACAACACAAAATCCTGAACATGAAACAACTAAAGGCCAATTATATCAGACTCGATAAGGTGATCACAACTACAGCAAAGACTTGGAAAAAGCCAGAAGGGTTATCCTAAAAAGAATATCAGACAGGCCTTGAATCTAGATGTTTGGGGGAAGAAGGAATGAAGTCATTTCAGTACAGACTGTGACTGTGGCACAGGGGAGGCATCTGGATGAGGTCAGCATAAGCCAGGAAGCTTAAAATATGGGAAGTCAGACACAGAGGTCTAGACCATGCCAGATGTCAGGGTTTTAGCTTATGTCACAGTGCTAGTTGTAAAGATACTTCTCCAATTATTGAAAAGGTGCCAGGGGTGACTTAATGGAAGGAATAACTTCCATTTGTGACCCAGCAAAAATGCTCACCAGTTGCATTCCTTCTTTTATTCAAATTGATTCCCTCTGCCACCCAGAATGTCACCTTTGTCTTTCAATCTATGCAAGTTCAAAATAAAATTATATCTTCAGATTCTGGCAATGAAAGATGAGCCACACTAATGGCTGCTTTCTTTCCTTTCTCTGACCCCTCAATAACCTAAACTAGTCATTAACTTTAAAACCATATTTTTCATCTTTATATTCAATGATTTCCCAACTGTATTTTCCTTCCATTTATATTGATATTACTCAGTTTGTAGCAAGCACTTAATTATATTTAAGCCTTTTTACTGAAAGCTAAATTAAATATAGTTTTCATTATCATCAATAGGTTATCAGTTGTAGGACAGGACATGCTCTGGTATTTTCATATGTGGGACACTGATTGTTTCTATCTACTTTTGTCCCCTCATTCCTGAACCAGTTTGTGATCCTGCTTTTAGATGAAATGAATAATGCCAACATTTTTATAAATTTTTTAAAAATTTGAAATTATAATTATATAATTTTTTCCTTGCCTTTCTTCCCTCCAACCTCTCTCTTGTACCCCTAACCCATTCTTTCTCTCAAATTCATGGACTCTTTTTATACTATTATATATATATATATATATATGTATATATATATACATATATATTATATGTTATAATATATATCTATATCCCTATGGATATAAATACAAATTGTGCATTCTCGGGTGGAAAAATTGTAGGAACCAGAGGAACAGGAAGTTTTCTGTGAGATTGTGTCCCCATGAAATTGCAAGGAAGCTAAGGTCATGAAGTTTCATCAACATGGCTGCCTAACCAAGTATAAATAATAACAATATCAATAGACATGCTAACTGAGAAAAATAGCTACTTTATATAGGGCAACTAAGGAATGCTGAGATCAGAAGAAATTATTTTTCCCAGGGAACAACAGACAAATTGATTATGTTAGTGGTCAGCCTTGAAATCTTCTACATACATGTAAACTTATATGATCTGGCTAACATTTTTTCTTTGGTTGTGTGTTTTCATATGAAAGGAGTATGCAATGTTTGACTCAATGTGTCTTATTATGTTTAATATGATGTCCTCTTGAGTATATGGATCATGTTTTCTTTATTGGTTCATGTGTTGGTGGAAACATACGTTGATTCATTCTGTTTCATAGCTATTATGAACAGTACTACAATAATAATGATAATAAGCATGCATTTTCTTTTTTTTTTTGAGACAGAGTTTCTCTGTAGCCTAGGCCTCTAATAGCTAGATCTTATGGTAGTTCTATTTTAAGGCTTTTTGAGGAATATCTGTACTATTTTTCCACAATGGTCATATTAATTTAACTTCAGACCAAATGTATAGGAGAGTTTTATCCTTCACACCCTGCCAGCTTTTGCTATTGTGAAGTTTTGCTTTTGGTAATATTCATCCTCACAGAGGAGAGATTGCATCCTCTTGTACTTTGATTGACATATCCTGTTGATTAAAGATGGTGAGCATTTCATCACATGGCTATTGGCTATTTATATTTATTCTTACTGACTGGTACCATCTGTCCACTTTTAATTTAACTACCTTTGGATGGTATTGAGAATTCTTCATTTCTGTGCTGTTGGTTTGTTTATTTGTTAGATTAATGGGTGGTTTGTTGTACTGAGGACTGAACTTCAGGGCTTGAGCAGGCTAAATCATCTCTAGCCTTGATTTGTTTCTGTGTGATGCATATCAATCCTCTGTTGGATATGTAGTTAAGAATATTTTCTCCCATTCTGGAGGCTGGCTCTTTATTCTGTTTATTATTTCATTTGCTGTGGAGAGGGTTTTAGTTTTACGTAATCTTATATGTCAAATTTTATCTTGTCTCCCTTGCTTTGAAAAGTCTTTTCTAGAAAATTACTGTTTGCATCAGTATATTGAAATGTTTCCCAGAAGTCATTTTTCTACAGCATAGTTTCAAAGTTTCAGGTGTTAAATAAAATGCTCTGATCCATTTTAAGTTGATTTTTGTGCAGTGTGAGAGACAGTGATCATGTTCCAGTCAGCTATTTGTAGATACTCAGGTTTTCCAGCACCATTTGTTAAAGGAGCCTTCCTCTATCAAGTGGACACATGTTTGGCCCACCATCACGAAGACTAAAGAATTTCAGTATGTGAACATGCATCTTGCAGAAAGATTCCAAATGATCCTTTGAATTTATATTGCATCAACTTTAATTTCTCATTTTCTACCTGCCATATATTTTACTTTGTTCTCTCTCTCCCTCCTTTTCTCTCTCCCCCCCCCACACATCTATTTAAAGGTGTTTCAAAATTAACTTTTTAAATAACTATTTCACTGATGGTTTATATTGTTATTTCGACTAACCTTATTTTTTTCTAATGTTTACTGTTTCCTGTTACTGAAATGGAAGCTAGCTTTTTTCTGCAAGCTTAAGTTGAGTTGAATTTTATCCCTTATATGTGTGTGTGTGTGTGTGTGTGTGTGTGTGTGTGTGTGTGTGTGTGTGTGTGTGTGTGTGTGTGTGTGTGTTTTGATGGATGTAGGACCTAAAATCTCCACAAAGTTGTGGTAAAAACGTGGCTCCCACCAGTACCTGTGCCATGAAGCAGACTCTCAAGAAGCCAAGGATTGGGCCAGATCCAGCAGCCAAATCTGCGGCTTTAATCCTAGTCATATTACTTAGCAAATTAAAGACTCATGTGGTCAGTAAAAGAGAGATTACAGGAAGGACACACTCAGAATTTTTTTAAAATAAAACTCTAAATGGTTTACAGTGTGGTTAAAATATTCATAGGCATGGGAGAGAAAAGAAAAAGTATAGAAAAAGTTCTTAAGAAAAAAAGAAAGAAAGGAGGTAATTGGGTGTGGTGGCCCACATCTTTAATCCCAGAACTTGGGAGGTAGAGGTAGGCAGATCACTGTGATGTCCAGGGCAGCCTGATCTATAAAGGGAGTTCCAGGACAGCCAAAGGTACACAGAAAATCCCTGTCTCAAAAAAACAAAAATTAAAAAAGAAAAAATAAAAGAAAGCCACATAAAGATGGAAAATAGACAGAGAATCTGGATATTGTAGGTTATTATGTTGTTTCTGAATTGCTTGACTACTAAGAAATGAGTAACAACTGCTAAAAGACATTTGATTATGAATGCTGCTGGATTAATCATATATATAATCAATAATATATATATATATATATATATATATATATACATTGACCATGCCTTGACTTCAAAATTTAAGTCAAAAGTTGTGTTAATTTGGAGAAGAGATTTTGCTTTTGTTTCCACAGGAAATAAGATGTTGTGGATTCATTCTGGGTTAAAGAAAATCAGTTTTGAGCAAGGAAGACCCCTGAAAAATCTCCAGTGGGAACGGATGGCCCAGATCATCCAAAATTTTAGAGCACCTCTGTTGCAGTTTCCTTTGAGTTCTACATTCAGAACAGCTTGAAGACTGCTTGTTGAGGTGATCCAACCTCAAACAATATTCCAGTCAGGACTTGGCCATAATCCTAAATTTTCTTTGGGTCCCCATATCAACACCCCAATCAGCAGGAAGTATCTCAGAAAACTGTGCCCACATTCCCCTAAAAATGGATTATTAATGTTTGTCTTTGTTTAGAGTGTTGATTACAAGTTATTATTGATAATGGTCAGGAAAATAAGCTAAACAAAGGAGATTAGATTCAGAGTCCTTGTTTTGAAAAAAAAGGCAAAGTGCTATGAGATAATGCTCTTGTACCCTGTAAAGATGTGCCACTTTTATTGATTTTATAGTACGTTGATTGCCCAGTATCCAGGCAGGAAGTATAGGTGGGACAACCAGATTTCTGGGAAGAAAAAAGGCAGTCATCAGCCATAGAGAGAGAAAACAAGAAGAGAATGCCTCACTGAGTAAGGTACCATGCCATGTGGCTAAACTTAGATAAGAATTATGGGTTAATTTAAGTTGTAAGAGTTAGTTAATAATAAGCCTGAACTAATAGGCTAACCAGTTCATAATTAATATATAAGCCTCAGCGAGTTCTGCTGGGACTGAATGACTGTGGGACCAGGCAGGACAGAAACTTCCATCTACATGTAGCTTTACCTTGGATATTTTTTATTTATTTCAGGAAAGGATATGATTATATATTACTCAAAAGGATGCATGATATGAATTTAAATTCATCTTGTAGGTATGGTTCACTTTCTAATAATCTGTTTTGTCCATCCCTGATATATTAGGACTAAATTTTCCTATGAATATTTAGTTACATGATGCACTACTGCCCGTATGTGTCTAATAATGGCTTGGTGTCTTAGTTAGGGTTTCTATTGTGACAATGAAAGCAAGTTGAGGAGGAATGGGTTTATTCAGCTTACACTTCCACATCACTGTTCATCACCAAAGGATGTCAGGATAGGAACTCAAGCAGGGCAGGAATCTGGAGGCAAGAGATGATGCAGAGGCCATGGAAGGGTGCTGCTTACTAGCTTCCTTCCCCTTGCATGCTCAACCTGCTTTCTTACAGAACCCAGGATCACAAGTCCAGGGATGGCACCACCCACAATGTGCTGGGCCTTCCCACACTGATCACTAATTGAGAAAATGACTTACAGCGGGACTTCATGGAGACATTTCCTCAACTGAGCCTCCTTTCTCTCTGATAAGTCTACCTTGTGTCAAGTTGAGTACACTTGTGTAATGCTCATCCATGGATATATCCTGACGATTTCTATTGACAGCTTACTTCTCATTTCCATGATTGATAAATCCCTTTCTTAGATCTGAAGGTAAACCAAAGAGACATCAAGACATCAGACGCAAGTAGCATTTAGTAAACCAACTTAACTCATCTACTGTGTCTCTGCTGGACTGAGAGGGTTTCTGTCCTTTCCCTTCCCTGCTTTTGCTCTTGGTATATGAGTATGACAGGCTCAGTACAACTACCTGTACAGAGGTATATTTCACTCTCAGATCACGATTTGGAAGCCACACCAATCATGAGGACCTAGGTCATCAGTATCCCAAAACCTCTTATAGAATGCAAGTTTTGAGCAATCATGAAGAAGAATCAGAAGCCTCAGAGTACAGAATCCCTGCTGTGATAGAAAGGAGGAGACCTGGCTCTTTCCTTTGAAGCAATTGGCAAAGACATATAGCGGCTTGGTGGTTTCTTCCATGTTTAAGACAGTATATCTTCTCCACTCTATTGATCATATGAATAAGTCACACTTATTTTCAATCAAGCACATTGGTCACCTTATATCCATTCTCTCCCAGATTCATTGAGAAAGTTGTCTGGTCACATGTAGTTAGAGTGGAATGCAGGATGGAAGATTTCATCTTTTTCAATGTCTACAGTGGTTTTTTTTTTTAATGAGAATATAAAAAAGGGGGCAGTTTTAGGAGTCAATTTCAAGGAGCATTGGTAATAAGAAGCCAGATCAATTTTTCTTTTGTGGTTTTTAGAGACAAATTTTCTCTATAGAACTTTCAAGCCTGTCCTGGAACTTGCTCTGTAGACCAAGTTAGCCTTGGACTCACAGAGATCTGGCTGCCTCTGCCTCACAAGTGCTGGGATTAAGAATGTGCCATGACCACCCAGCCAGATTTTTTCAATGGATGACATAATTTAAAAAAATGGATGTGCTTAACTCTATATCCAAAGAAATGGGAGATATGGAGGAAAAATGTGTTCATAAAATAGAGAAGGGATACTACCTTACAAACAAACAAACAACACGATAAAGGGAAAACACAAAGTAGCCAATAGTCTTATAAAGACGCAATTAGTTTTAATATACTAAAAGCTAGTACTAGTGACATTAATGTCTGTAAGTGCTCCCAGTCTTCAAATAGATAATTAGAAAATACTCGTATAACTCATACTTCAGTAATTATGGCATAAATGTCTTCCCTACAGTATGAGCTTCCAGATATTGTTACTGGTAGCCTTGCTGTTTTAATTTCGGTACACCAAGAGGGCTCAATCAATGTTGAAGGAAACTCCAAGCAGAATGAAGAGAAATGAAACAGCAGGGAAACAACACCTATCATAATGGGCAGGGAAAATTTAGAAAATTTGTCTTTGAAGCTTTAAAAAACATTTACATCTTCTTCCTTTTGTGAACACATACAAAGACTGTTTTTTTTTTTTAAATTAAGAGTGGAATTTCTAAAGGAAAGATCACTGCTAGGAGTTTTCTTTACCATCTAATTATTGAGAAGGTATGTTAAATGTAGAAGCAATCTATGCTTGAAACCTAATAAAGGAATTGGGGAGAATTGCTCCATTACTATATGAGCATATGGATATGATTACACACTCTTAGAATCCCAGCACAGGGGATGTAGATCCCAGAGACTCATTGGTCAGTCAGCCTAGCCTAAACAGTGATTTGTAAGCCAATGGAAGACACTATTCAAAATACAAGATACATAACTCCTTAGGAAGGATTACTGAGTTTGAGCACTAGCTTCTACATATATGCATGAGCATATGAACACACACACACACACACACGCACACGCACACGCACACACACACACACACACACACACACACACCACAATAAATTAATTAATTAATAAAACCTTTAGGACAACTTGAAGTAGAGTGCCACCTGACCCGTTATCCAAGGCTGGAAACTCTGATCTTTGCCATGCACTGTGCTCAGTAGATGCTATCCACTGTTGCTTCAGTTGGCACTAACATCCTTTAATCTGTTCATAATGGAATGCTAAATCTCTACTATAGAGCTATAGTAATGAAAACAGGCTGGTATTGGCATAAAAACAGACAGGAAGACCAAAGGAATTGAATCAAAGACTCAGATATCAATCCACACACCTACAAACACCTGATTTTGACAAAGAAACAAAAAAATATAAAATGGAAAAAAAGAAACGTATTCAACAAATTATGCTGGCACAATTGGATATAAGTATGTCAAAGAATAAGAATAGAACCATATCTATTGTCATGCACAAAACTCAAGTCAAAGGGATCCAAAACCTCAACATAAAACTAACCACACTGAACCTCATAGAAGAGAAAGTAGGAAGAACACTTGAATGCATTGACATAGGAGACCACTTTCTAAATATAACCCCAGGAGCACAGACACAGAGAGAAAAAATTAATAAATGGGACCTCCTGGAACTAACAAGCTTCTCTAAAGCAAAGGACATGGTCAACAAGACAAAACGACAACCTACAGAATGGGAAAAGATCTTAATAAACCCCACATCGAACAGAGGATTGATATCCAAAATATACAAAGAACTCAAGAAATTGGTCATCAAAAGAACAAATATGGTGTAAGAGTTCCTTCTTTCTATATGTTGCTTTCATTGGTGAATAAAGAAAACTGCCTTGGCCTTTTGATAGGGCAGAAATCAGGTAGGCAGAATAGAGAGAATGGAATGCTGGGAAGAAGGGTAATGTGGCAGCCACCATGGTTCTCCTGCCCAAGACTGATGCTGGTTAGAAGCTTTCCCAGTAATCCACGACCTCATGGTGAACACAGATTGATAGAAATGGGTTAGATCAAGAGTGAGAGTTGGCCAAGAAGAGGCTAGATATAATGGGCCAGGCAGTAATTTAAATGAATCCAATTTCTGTGTAATTATTTCGGGAGTTAAGCTAGCTGGGTGCTGGGAACGCAGCCCGCTTCACGCCTCTTACTACACAAATAATCCAGTAATAAAATGGGGCACAAACCTAAACAGAGAACTCTCAACAGAGGAATCTAAAACAGCTGAAAGACACTTAAGGAAATGTTCAACATCCTTAGTCATCAGAGAAATTCAAATCAGAGATCCTTTAAACCTTTCCAGTTTCATTTACACTGTTTCTTCTAAAATTAATATATATATATATAATTTGAAATTAGTAGTATTTGCCTAGAATCATCACATTCAATCAAAAATTCATATTTTAAGTTAGGAACTCTGAAATAAAATCAACTTATTAAAATTTGTTTTCATTTTACTTTCCAACTTTACATGAAGGTAAAATGCTTAACAAGCACATTTTCCAACTGTGAGATTCTATATAAATGCATAATTTCTCTTTGTAGGACATCTTCCTACTTCATAGTCTCTGACTCTCGCCAGTTAAAAATATGAAATGGGGTGATAAAATCTAGAAATAGAATTGTGTCTTGTGCATACTGTTAATAGGGTGTGTAACAACATGGGTGGAAGTAATTTTGGATTGTATATCTTCTTCATCTTGGATTCCCAGCAGTAACATTTGAAACTTTTAAAGCTCCATTTTATTTTTACTGTGCTTCTTGGAGAATATGTAATAAGGTAAGAATTATATGTCTATTGTAACTTCATAAATGAGAAGGTAAAAGCTCATATATTACAGACACACAAGGGAGCGCTTCTGAATTCCTCCATCAATAAAGAGAGAAGCATTCAACCAACTTGTAGTTTCTTAAAGCATGTTAGATCCTCAACTAATATTTTGGCCATTTTATGTTTGCTTCCAAACACTCATGCTCCAAGTTTTTACTGATTATTTATCTTTTAGGTCCTAGGCTTGGACTATATCTTCTAACATTCTTTGAAAACAGGCAGAACTGAACACAGTAAATGACGTAAGTCCAGGTACTGCCTAAAGAAAGCTTCTGCCAATCACCTTTAAAAGGTAGCACATGAATACAAAGGTCAATGTGAACACCAAGGTTGTAAGCAATGATACAGAGAACCTGAAGACCTGAAGAGAACACTCCACATGGCCAAAGAAGCATGCATACTCTTCTCAATTATGTACAGAATATTCTGCAAGGTAGGTCATCTGTTAAACAATAAAAGACCCCTAAAGAATTAAACATGCAAGAAATAATGCTACATTCTCCAATCAAAATAAATCTAAGCTAGACATCAGCAATGAAAATTGGAAAAAATTTAAAGCACATGAAGATTAACACACTCTTGAGCAATCAATGAGTCAGTGAAATCACAAGGAATCTCTTCTGGTCCCAAACAAATCTCCATGAAAATACTACATAATAAAACCACTGACACTTATCAAAGATTGCACCAATACAATAAATTGTTACATGCATCAAGCAAATAGTCAAAAATTCTCACCTGACCACAAGTAGTAGTGCATGACTATATTTCAGGACACAGAGTATCAATCTGAACTACATAGGCAGATACTGTTTAGAAAGAAAGACAGGATGGAGAGAGAGATTTTTCAGACCAATAACCTAACTACATATTTTAGGAAAAGTGGAATGAGAATAAAAATACTCAAATTTTGTAGGATGAATACTATTAAAGATTAGAACAAATATAATAGGGTTTTTTAATGATGAAAAATCAAGAAGACTGAATTGAGTGAGTAATATCAAAATAACTGTTCAATTATTAGCTAGATGATAAAAAGACAGAAGACTCAAATGGCAAAAGTCAGTAATGATACAGGAACATTATAAATGCTGATAGAATAAAGCAGAAAGGATCAAAACCAATCAATCACTATGGTTATTTATAGACAAGTATATTGAATCACCAAGAAGAAAGTATAATTTCCCATAAATACTAACCTGCCAAGACAGAAATAAACATACACACACACACACACACACACACCATAAGCCTAAAATAAGCACTAAAATTGAATCAGTAACCAAAGTCTCCCAACAAATTAAAACTTACGATTAAATGGCCTCTGTGGAGAATTCAACAAGCACTTAAAGGAGGATTAACAAAAGTCCTCCTCAAATTCTTCCAAAAATATTGAAAAGGAGAACACACTGATGAATGTCATGCTATGATGCCAACATCCTTATACTATCAAAATCAAACAATTATATTGAGAAGAAAAAATACAGAGTAATAGCCAAAAGAGTAAAACAAAGGTCCTCAGAGGGAAAATAACAAAACTAATATTCAACAAAACATTGAAAGGATTATAAGCCAGGATTGTGTCAGATCGATCCTTCAAATTCCATAATGATACAGCATATAAAAACAAATTTATGTAGCATGACACATCAATAAAATGAAGGACAAATACCACATTATCATCTCAACACACATAGTGAAGGAACTTGGCAAAAATTCATAAGTCATTCTTAATTTTCAAAAAATGGAACTAAAAAGCTTGCTCCAATACTGAAGGGACTTAAGAGAACCTTCATCCAGGGATTGATGGAAACAGAGGCAGAGACCCACATTGGAGCACTGGACTGAACTGCCAAGGTACAGTTGAAGAATGGGAGGAATGAGAATATGAGCAAAGAGGTTAAGACCATGATGGGTTCACCCACTGAAACAGTCTACCTGAGCTAATGGGAGCTCACCAACTCCAGCCTGACTGGGAAGGAACAAGCATAGAACCAAATCAGTGCTAGCTGTCATAATTAGGCAAAGAAAAAGAGCTAAGAGATCTTGCAAATGATGAGGAAAAAAGCAAAACGTCTCTCAGAAAATATGTTAGTATAGAAAATTCAAAAGACTTTACAAAAACACACATGCAACAGCAAAGTTGAACATAAAATCAACATGAACAAAGAGTACTGTTTCTATATACTATGAATAGACAACCAGAAAAGTAAGTTAAGAAAGTACTCACACTTAAAATCACCTCAAAACAATAAAATACTTAGAGTAACTTAACAAAGGAGGTAAAAGGCAGGCACATCCAAAACCACAAGTTGCTGCTGAGAAATATGTACAAATAAATGACATATGCCAAAAGAGCTGCCTAAGAGAAAGTTGCCAAATCCTTACCAGTAAGTCACAGTCTCATGGTAATACACAGATTAATAAAAATGGTTAATTTAAGATATAAGAGTTAGCTAGAAATATGCCTAAGCCATTGGCCAGTGTTGTAATTAATATAGTTTCTGGGTGATTATTTGAGTATGAGCAGCCAGGAAATGGAAACACAATCTCCATTTACAAAGTTTAGGTTAAAAACAATAAAAATTCAAAATAACAATGCATGAGACTGCATAGATACAGGAATCCTAGTGCAGTAAAAGTGGGTTTATGAATATATTCAACTAAGGAACATAATAAGGATATTCCTCAAAATATTAAAAACAAATTTACCATATGATAGTAATCCCATATCTGAGTACATATATAATACAAAGAATCGCCAAAAGGCTCCTCTCTGAATAGTGTTTGCATGTCTGTGCTTTTTGCAAAACCATTCTCTTATGTTTAAAAAGAAAGTAATCCTCATATACTACAATATATGTATAAATTTATAGGATTATCTAATAAGAAAAATAAGGCAGTCAAACAAAAGTAAATGTCATATGCTTTAAGGTTTTACTGTTACAATAAAACATGGCCAAAAGCAACTTGGGGAGGAAAGGGATAATTTCTTTTATGCCTCCAGGTGACAGTTCCTCTGTGAGGGAAGATGGGGCAGAAGTCAACCGAACTAGTGACCATAAAAGAATGCTGCTTACTGACTTGTTCCTCATTGCTGGCCCAGCCTGCTTTTAAATTCCACCCAGAACCACTTCCCAGTGGTACCACCATGCACAGTATCTATATCATTCCATAGTACAGGTCAGTCTCCTCTTGAGCCATTTTCTCAATGACCATAGCTTGTGTAAAGATGACAGTAAGACTTGTTAGCACATGTTATTCGTTTTTATGAGGAAACAAATGGATTTAGACTCTTCGGAATATGAAGTAAACACTGGTTTCCAGAGAACATAGGCAGCATTATTAAGGAATGGTTTTTAAAGGGCAGGAAGGTCAATTTTGAACAATGGAAACATGCTGCAGATCTAATGCATGACAGTGGGCATAGACTGGACACTATGACATATGAAAAATTGATTGGGATGGTAAAATGTCTGTTAAGGAAGTTTTGCTAGAGTAATTTTGTGGGTCTTGGAGAGGTGTTCATGTGCCACCACCCCCATACACGTGTGCATACACACATGCACACGTGTACAGACACACACACATATCTTCCTCTGTTATTTCCACCTTATTTTGTCACATGGTGTATCTTCAAGGAACCTGCAGGTAATCATTTGGACTAGGCTGGCTGGCCAGAAACCTGGAGGCATTGTCCTTTCACTATTTCTTCTAGTAACAGGAGTTACAGAAGTGCATTGCCACACTGAGACATTCATGAAGGTGCTAGACTCACATCCTCATACTTATTTTACCAAATGAGCCATCACGCTAGCACCACAACTAGTTAATTCCAAAATACTATTTCCTTGATGGTTTTTGCACCTCTTCTTTTGAAACCTACCTCATGCTGCCTAGAGACAATTCAATGTACAGTCTTCATCTTGAATCATGGAGATAGAAATTTATCCTGATTTGTGGCTACGGCTCATGGTGGGCTATAAATAGCCCAAGTCTCCAACCTCATCATGTGACAGAGCTAAAATAACAGCAATTTTCAGCCTGCTACAATAAATCATAACTGACAGAGGTTCTTGTTTGTATCCTTTTACCCACTCATTCTGTATAAGCAATGGACACTGGCATCCTTTCTACATTCGGTTTTGGTTTGTTTTCTGTTGCTATGATAAAATACTAACCAAAAGTAACGCAGAGAGAAAACAGTTTGTTTCATTTTAAATTTCAAGGTAACAGTCCCTCCCCGAAGAAAGGCAGGATAGGAAACAGGAAGCTGGCACTCCAGCAGAAACCATGAAGGGATGCTTCTTACTGGTTTGCTTCCCATGGATTGCTCAGTCTTCATTCTTACACTACCCAACTCAAGGACCTATGTTCTTCAAAATCTGGTTCTGAGGTCTCTCCAGGCTCACCGGACTGTGCTGTATCCTACACAATGCATTCCTCACAAATACAATTGCAGCTGCATTCACTGTTTCTTGAGTACTCCAAATCCTTTCCCAATATCGAGTCTGTACTAATTTGTACTGAGTGAAATTCTGTAATTTCCTTCTTAGGCAATACCATACTAAACCTGTTATATCTATCACTATTATATATTCCATTTCATTTCTTTCTTGAGTCCCAGGGAATCTGAGTACCTCTATTTTGTTTTGTTTGTATTTTCCAAAGAATTTAACATAGAAGAGTATAAATTGACCTCCACTTATCCACCATGAATAGACTTTAGCCATCAGAGCTGAAACAGAAGACTATAATGCAAATTAAAATGCCTAGTGAGCACACAAACCTGTTGTCATCTTCATAGAGCTGACATATTAATGAGAGAAGTACCCCCCCACACACACACACTCAAAGAAGCAACAAGTTGGTACATTAAGAAGATTAAGAGTGGAACAGAAAGAAGGGCTATGTTTGATAGTGGTTTCAGAACAGTTTCTCAAAGGACATGATGCTACAGCAGGGTTGTAAATGAGGGGAGATAGATTCTGTGGGTGGTTAACCATGCAACAATAGTCATGAAACTACTGGTAGCTAATCAAATATATTATTATGAGTTGATGGATAGGAGACACTTCCACCACCTAATACAGAAGAAGAACTCAAGGGTATTGTCAGGAGATGCATTAAAAAAGACCTTGTGCTGTGGGCAAAGTTTAGATTTTATTGCAATTATGACAGGAAGCCACTGGATAATTGAGGAAGAAGCAACATAATTGAATTTCTGTTTTTAAGACTATCTTTGCCTACAATGGAGAAAATATTCTATATGTGTGGAAGGAGAGATGTGTTTTAAATATGTTAATGTTAAAACTTTTAATGATCTAAGCTAATGGGCTACTCATCCTATAATAGAATACAATGAAAACATTAATATGCACAAAGTAAAGTTAAAAAACTAGCTTTATTTTATATTGAATCTGTGTACTGCAAATCTCTTGATTACAGTATCAATTGAGCTCAAAACAATTACTCCTAATGTATTATGTATTTTAAATATAATAGTCAAAAGAATAGTTATGCTTCCTCAGTTAAAGCATTTCACATTCAAACTAAAAGTATTCAAAATGAAAGAAAACAAAGTATAGCAGGACATGCTTGTAACCTCACGTCTATAAATTTTGAGGTAGAAGTATCCTGTGTTTAAGGCCAGCTTGCATGGCATAGTGGGAGCCTGTTTCAATTAGAAAGAAAAGAGAAAGAAAGGAAGGAAGGAAGGAAGGAAGGAAGGAAGGAAGGAAGGAAGGAAGGAAGGAAGGAAGGAAGGGAAAGAAGAAAAGAAGGGAGGGAGTGGAGGGAGGAAAGGGAGAAAGAAAGAAAGAAGAAAGAAAGAGAGGGAAGAGGGGAAGGAGAGGGGGGAGTAAAGAAAGGAGGGACAGAAAAAAGGGACAGAGGCAGAAAGAAAGAAGGGAAGAAGGGAGGGAGGAAAGAAAGAAAGCAGAAGAAAATACAGCATGTATCGTGAATGCATGAATGTAGGTCTACTGGCAATAGAACACTTCCAATCTTGTGGTTTAAATTTGCTTTACCCTTTAATAGTTTGCCCTCTTGCTCATTTGTTCTATTCTTCCATTGACTATTTCTTTGTCATATTTACTCTCATCACCCATTCCCATTTTCTTCTATTTTCCATTATTTATATTTGCTAATCAAATTGTCCCAGCTTCTGTGACCATTGGTTTTTTTGAATGTCAGCTTGACATAATTTAGAATCACCTGGTAAAGGAGCCTCGATAGAGGCACTGTCTGCATCAGGATGTCTTGTGAAAGTATCTCTGGGAGGGAATTGTCTTGATTGCCTTACTTGATGTGGAAACACCCACACCTAATGTGGACAGTACCTTCTGGTAGCAGCCTAGATTTAAAATGAAACAAAACCAAAACGACACAGAAGAAAGAAAAGTATTTGCTTTCACTGCTCAGTTAATACATCCCATTGCAGCTGGTGATGGTATCTTCATTGATATTAATGATACTGGAACCTGCTTTTCCAGGCTTTCAATATAAACTGAGGACTGATGGCTCTCCAGAAATCTTCTTCCTTCAGCACCTGATTAGGATTTCTAGGCACAAACCTCATGAACTGAAAAGCTACAGAGTTCCTGATGTTTCCAGTTTGAACCTTCCCCTGGATTATTTCAACCATATTAAGTAAGCCAATTTAATAAAACCCTTTAAAATATACAACATAACATACATATATGTAATGATTCTGTCTGTTTTCTTCCTTTTAGAACCCTGGTTAATACTGCAGCCAAGTACCAACTGAGGTAGAAGAAGAATCTATAAACAATTTAAACACATTGCAAGAATTTCATATTGTGCTTCCTTGAACAAAGACACAAACTAAGGAAAAATGTATTCTGTGTCCTTTCCCATAGCCTGGACTTAATTCAAATTATAAAGAAGGGTGATTAATCATTGGGAAAAATTAACAAATTATTATTCAGTAAATGCATTTAGGAAACAAAATTTAGAAGTTATGAGGGGAGATAGTTAAAAACATAATTTTAAATGAGAATTTGGAAAACTGATCTCTGTGGTCTATGTAATTCTGTAGGCATGTAATTCACAAGAGCATTCTTATACGAAAGAACATTTTTATTTTCAGAAGATTCTCATATGAAAATACTTTGTGTAAGGTTTTTTTTTTATTCAAGTTGTCATCTTGTGGCTTCTGATATTGCTTAGGGAATTACTCCTCAGAAATTACTCATGTTATGAACAGAACTTTATGTTATTTCCCATCAAATGACATATTAATACCTAATAGGACCAAGAACCTGGCCCAATTAACTCATATTTATAGACAATGGTCTCTGATGTACAGAAAGTTAATGGGTTGCAAATAAAAATCACATAAAGAAGCTAAGTACATATTTATCTAGAAATTTTTCTTTCCTTGATAATTGAAAGCAAAGAGTCCTGGGAGACTTGAAGGCAATCTTTACACTTACACATTCCTAAGCAAATACATGCATAAAAGGGAACACAATATCATAATGAGTCAAGATGATGTTTTGGATGTAATAAAAAGTAATTCTATTTATTGAAATGTGAGCTTTGGTATCCATTTCTCCAGTAAGACTTCCTATTGTGTCAGCAATTAATTATGGGTTGGCACAGGGGACATACAAATACCATATTTCCACAATATGCTCACTGACTACTGAAAGGGGTACCAAATTGCTATATTCAATAATGTTGCAACAACTTAGATTTAGTATATCAAGAACATACTATTCTAGGAGCCATATCCTGGCAGAGAAAGGCAGAAAATATACAGTGATATGAAACCAACTTAGAAAAATAAAGCTGGGGGGGGGGCGGGAAGCAAATCTGAATTCCAATGTCAAATTACTTAAAATGTTACTCTCAATTCACAGTCAAACAACATGTTCTTCGATTATGCAGAAGGCCACCATTCACTCCCCAAGATCTCTGTCTGTGACAGGTCCTCTACATGACTCATTTCCTACTGATTTGTGATCCTCAAAAGTACATTCTCCCAAATAAAGTGAGCTCCAGGAGGAGAGACGTTTCTATTGTTGTGTGATAGAAGCACTATGTGTGTCACAGCAATTACCTCAAGGGGAGTGTCCGATGCTCCAGAAGAATGACAGACTGGAGCGAAATGCAAAATGCAAGCACAGATGAAATGATGGTGAAGAAAGAAGCGCCACGGTGTTTGATGAACAATGCAGCAACTACTCATTACGCCTCTGCTCCAGCTGATCATTAAGCTTTCAGCACTGTTTATGCAACAGAAAGGGAAATGTTGACTCAAGATTTCATGCACTTACTATTCACACAAAAAGGAAACCATGAAGGGTATAATCTGCAATTACAGAACCTGCAGAAGCTGGATCGCTGTCATTATACCTGGGTATTAGTTGTTGCAAATACTGTCAATGATGCAGCAACTTTTAAATTAGGGATACCCCTTGCCATGAGCACTGGGGATGTAGCCTGGAGGGCAAATGGAATTATAAAAATAACAATAATAAATTGTCTTAAACAATATCCTCTCAAACTAATTATTTCAAATGCTGATTTTAAATCTCTGAGATCAAACAGCAGAAGACACCCTTCATCTCATGAACTAAAGGCTTTAAGAAAACTCAGTTTGTCTGTCATCATTGTTAACTACCATTACCATGTAATATCAGTGAATACTGTGATTCAATATTTATTGAGTTAACAAAAGATGTGTGTAATTCATGAATGCCAGTCACACGTGTAACAAAAATAGGAGCTACTCGGTAGAAGCACACTGAATGAATAAAGCCAATAGTTAACTTCACTTTAATGACCTGCTGAGCACATACTGCAATCCTTTTTAAAGGGAAAAATACTCTGAAAACCATTACAAACTAGGAATTTAGGAGTGAGGGGAAGTATATGAGCACCTAGGAAACAATTAACCATATGTCACTGAGAAGGACTTTGCTCAAAATCCCTGAATTGTGTATTTGCTACCTGTCACCTCATTAATGATGAGTCTGCCTTTTGTTTAACTTAAATTTTCTGATGTAGAAAATTGAAGCTTAATTATCTACTTTACAAGGCCGTGGTGGGAAATTGCTGTGATTAAATAAAATAATAGGTTTGAAAGTGTCTAGTATGAATCTTGCTGTGGACATGCAACATAGAGGCTACTATAAGTCTCATGGCAAAGTTCTTAGAAGCTTAGGCTGGGCCGTGGCTCACTTAACGCAAGAGTTTCCTAGCATGCAAAGGGCCCCTTTGAATCAAGTGTGTTGGGGCACACCTGTAAGTGTGTGGGAAGTGGAAGCAGAAGGATTGGAAGATCAACGTCATCCTCACTCAACTTGGGCATTTGGATCATAATATGAAATTATCAAAAGCTCACTACATTCAATAACATTACATGGATAGAGTCAATCCATTTTGAGAAATGATGAAATGATTTCCTGAAAAAATGTTTTGCTTTAGGTAGCTGAAATACTCAAGAAATCCTGTCAAATTCTAGCATTCTGAGGATACCACAGGGAGAAAGTGTGAGAAAATACAACTTCATGACTAGTTGCATACAATTTATTGTGCCAAGTTTACTTTAGTTTTAAATGTATAACCAACACTGGTCTTTTAAGTGTTTTAAAGAATCATTTGCTATACTGTGGATCAGAAGGTACCCATCACAATTAGCATGAACATGAATGAATATAGCTGTAGAGGACAAAAGACAACTGGATGTCATTCTGCAGGGACCACTCACCTTTGTTTTTAAGGCCCTCACTGAGTTCTCACCAAGAAGGCTACGCTTGCTAGAGTCTTCTGTCTCTGCCTCTCCTGCACTGGGATTCTAAGTATACACCACCTCATCTCATTTTCTTTTTGTATTTTTTTCTTTTTGTTTGTGTGTTAGCTTTTTTGTTTCTGTTTTTGTTCTTTGTGATTCTTTCTCTTTTAAATATGGGTTCTGGATATCAAACTTAAGTTCTCATGGCTGCAAGACAAAAACATTATGGACTGAAATATGTCCTAGTTCTGTATCAGTCTTGAGCACCGATGTACAAGAGCTTTCTTCCTTGCCTATGAAACATAAGTGTTGATAAGTAATTCCTTTGTTTCTTCTAGGAAAAGTGCTGTTATCAGCTGAAATTCTCCCGGTAGATGCAGTGGGCAATTAAAGTTTACTGGGAAAAGGTAACTAGGTGGTTTTACATTAGGGTGCAGAGCTTTGCTCAGAGCGTGAGGACTGGAAAGGGTAAAAGAAGGCATCTGCAAGAACTGACTGTGTCTGTCAAAGTGGGAGAGTGAAGTGGAAGTAAAGATTGAAGCTCAGTTTTCAAAAAGAAACAGGGACCACAGCCCCAAATGAGGGCATTGCTCAGAGCATGGGGACTAGAAGTATCCCTACGATATCTAACATGCTAGTATTGTTTGGGGAAAATCTATTTTATAAAATATAATAATTAAAAAATCATGTTTTTAGCCTTGGTTGCTTGGAAAGACTACCTAAATATCCAAGTTTTCTGAACAACAGAGATATCTTTGCTATTTCTAAAGCTTCTAGATCAAATTTGAGTATATACTGAGGTGAGATGACTTCTTGGCTTATGAAGGGGCAACAGAGACATCACCCAGGACCCGAATCTTGGTGGATACAGTTCTTGAAATCACTTAATGTCAAGTCATTACAACAAATTGTAGGTTAAATCTAATCAAGAGCTCAGTGGTTGCTCACCCCTATGTAATACTGTGGAGTCTATTGAAATTTCCGTTTGGGGAACACACTGATGAGCAAGGATGGTGTCATGCCTGTACTGAACAGGGAAAGGGAAGGAAGCTCTGAGTTTGGCACCATTCAAAACCTGTTACTAGTGTCTCACCACTCAGCTGTTCCTGAATTGTTACTTCTGTAATAGAGCTCTAATCACGAGAACGCTATTTCCCCTGAGGTCTGTGTCAATCTACTAAATCATGGTGTATGGTATATGGTGTATATTTACAGATTTTTGTTTACATGATGTAAACATGTCTTCCTGAGGACCATGACTTTTAACTTAACGGACATGCTTTACTGCACATGGTTAGTTTCAGTGCTGAGTCAACAATCAAGCAGGCCACTTTCCCAACCTACTGGAGGATCAGGAATGACCTCATCATATCGCTGAAAGCAGCAGCATCTTGGTCATCTACATAGAAAGAGGAATGTGTGTTATAGAGCCCAGCCAGGCTGTGCAAACTGATCATGGCCAATTTGGAAATGGAGTTCATGCCAAGCATTTTGTGTAACTACACCCCCAGATCTCAACACGCATATATGGCAACTGCAGCTATCCAGTAGTTCTCTCAAAGACTGCTATGTTTGAATCCCTAAATGCTTGCTCCATGTCTAACTGGGAAGAATTCTACTTTGTTTCATGTTAGTTAGAAATGTGCATGAGGAGAGTAGCTGGGTACAAAGCATATTTACACACACCTAAATATTCCCTAGTATTCCAAATGTATTCCAAATTCCAAATATGCCATTGTTGGCTGGAGTTCATGAGTGCCACCATGTCAAGTATGAAAATTAGTAAAAAATATCAGTTCACATTTTTAAACACTATACTTTTCTGTAACTTTAAGAAAATCACTTGAAAATATTTATAAAAATTTAAAGTTGTCCTTCATTCTATAGAAGTGATAATGACTTACACTGTCATTATTGGCTCTTTCTATGGAATCTTCTCAGATTCCATATTAATTCCAAAGCATTAATAACCACAAATATCAAAAGAAGACGGGATTTTAATTTTTGTATATGAAATGTAAATGAAATTAGTAAGTGTGCTTTTTTATAAAAATCATCAAACGCCCAAACTACTAGTAATGAAGTATGTAGTTCACTTCTGCATGTTTGAATGTACTTACTTTAAGTTTAAAATAGCTACTATAATAATCTTCATTAAGATTGTGTCCTATGCCTACTCATTGTTCCTCTATTACTGGAATTTAATGTTGCAGAAAAATCTATTTATACTAGTTCAATTCTTAGTATGAAATGTTGAACTAATGGATATGATTTTTCCTTAATTTTTGAGACAGGATATAATGGTATGGATGAGGCTTGTCTTGAACCCACAGATATCCTCCCACCACAAGCTCCTGGACTGGGATTATAAGTCTATTCTTCCATACCCTTGAATGAATTTTAAATATCACATCCAAACTGGTTTTCAGAAAAGGAAAGAGCTCCAATATGGCCCGATCTCTCTGTGCTGTGGTTAGAGCAATAAGATCCTGTTTACAGTCTGACAGTATTTTGTATACATTTCACATAAGCCTTGGGGATAGAGTAAGAAAAATGGGGGAAGGAGGATCTAGTATCTATTTGCTTCATGTACTTTTATTCTTCGAATGACAGAAGCCATACTAGATAAAATATGATCTATTGCACATTTTATAAACCACTGAATTCCTTACGATGTATTTGTGCCCATGTCTGTAATGTATGTGTGCAGGTGTGTTGACCTATGAATACACATGTAGAACTCAGAGGAGGAATATGAGTATTGTTTTCTTTCACCATCCACCTTATTCTCTCATAAAGGTTTTCTCACTGTTCCTGGACCTCTCCATTCATTGGCTAAGCTAGAAGACAATAAGCCCCAAGAATCCCCTTTCAATCCCGAGAAATGGGGTCATGGGCATATTTGGTCATGCCTGGCTTTTTACATTAGTGCTGAAGATTCAAACCCAGGTGTGCATGCTTGCATAACATGTTCTTTCTCACGGAGCCATGTCACTGGGCTGACAATCTATGTCAGTATAACTACTTCTTTCTTTCAAATGCTTTGTTTTAGTGTCTCACAGCTAATAGCTAAAATTAGTACTGAAGCTTGCTGAGATCCAAACTTGCCTGATCTTGGCAGTATATCTGTTGTTGTATCAGCTGGGAAACTCAGAACTGAGTAGGAAAGGGTTAGAGAAGAGAAAGATTTAACTTAGGTCCCCACAGTGAGTGTACTGTGTGAAAAATATCCCAACCCTCAGTCAAAGTTACTAGATTGCAGATGTTAAATAAAAGGTCATGTCCATTAAAATAACTAAGGGAAGATTTACTTTATTAACTAGCTAAGTGAAGACAAATGTGCTGGGGCTTACATCAAGATCAGTAGTTACAATTCATAGTGTGCCCTTATCTTTGGAGTCAGCTCCCTAGACCTCAAAGGATGCCTACTGAACTGGATAGCATTGAATTCTCTTGGTACCACAGCTCTTGCTACATGTGTCTGCCAGTGATAAAGATGAACTTATAAAATGGACAGAGGGAGATATTAACTAATACCAAAGTGCATGTACCATTTCAATAATGCAATGGAAAGTTATGGAACTGCCGGTTTTGTCAAAGTGTCTCACTTTAGCGTACAGTCTGTGATGACAAAAGAAGCGTACTTGCATTAAGAGATGAAATGTGTGAAATAATGTGGGTATTACAGTGAGCAATAAAGCTATTAGGGACCTTTGTAATACCCATTATTTACTGCATTTGTAGGAAATGGCTTAGAGTCCCTCATCTGGGGAATTCACAGCTCGAGTGTTCAAAGAAGCCCAAGAATTCCTTGGACAATACTTTAAGCCTCTCTTATTTTAAATTTAAACACTAAACATCATGTTATCACTTTCAGTTAAGATCTAACAGTAAAACTAGCACACGTTTTTCTTATTATTAATAGATGGTTCATTCTTGCCATATATCTCAGCAAAAAGCCCAAGATGTCTTTATCTTACTGAGAACTTTCACTTTCTCCTATTTCCCCCCTTAACTTATAAATGCCCTGTGTTAACTTGGCTAGTTTGTAGCCTTCTTTTCTTAACTTAAATTATCCTCTTTTTGCCTCTGGGCTTTAACTTTTTCTTACTTCTGTATTAATTACTTTTCTTTCACTCTCATTATATGGCTTGCTGTGCAGCTGGATGGTTGGCCCTAGTGGCTTCCTCTCCTTGTTCTCTATTGCTCCTTTTTCTTCTCATACCAGAGTTCTCCTTCTGTTTATTCTCTCTGCTTGCCTGCCACACCTATCCTTTCTCCTGCCTTGCTATTGGCTATTCAGCTCTCCTTTAATGTAAATAGTTCAGGACTGTTTTATAGAATCTCTGGATTATGATATCATGGACTTTGAACTTTGGGTCTGTTATTTAATAAGATGAGATTGGAACAGCAGCACCCTGATACCATAGCAGTCCTTAAGACAGCATGAGGGCTGTTCAGGGCTAAGGAGCAGTGTTTATGCCTTGGGAGGACAGAACAAAGGGAAGTTTCAAATCCTCCTTCTTAGGGATGTCACCACAGCAAGGCAGTGCAAGATTTAAAACATGAATTGCTTCTGAAACATCCCAATTAACATTTTTTGAAGCATTGCTGACCACACATGATTGAAACTGTAGAAAGCAAGACCATAGAAAGCAAAAATGCAAATGGTAGTTGCCTCCTACTCCTTATGAAAATGCTTACACTATTAGCAAGTGAATCATTCAGTTCTAAAGATGTTTAATCTTACTTGCCATGACTCACTCACAGGTACTTACTGAGCACTCGCTAGGTTACATGTCACATGCTTTGTGTTGACTTGGGATAAGGTGAACAAAATAGTTAAGAAGCATATCCAAGGCAGGAGAGATATTTCCACAGTTAGGAGTGCTTACTTCTCTTTCAGAGAAAGTTTGTTCATTTCCCAGCATCTACATGGAGGCCCACAACTGTATATAACCATAGTTGCAGGGAAACTTAATGTTTCTGGCCTCAGTGGGCACTGAATATAGCACATGGTACACAGACATCTATGATGACAAACACCCATACATATTATTTTTATTAATAAATAAATGATAAACTAATATGCCCTATGGTGGTGATACTATAGGTGAAATGTAAAAGTCACACAAACCCCCAAAATCACTCCCCCTCTCTCCCTAATATGCATTTGCAAACACCACACACACACATACACACATACACACACACACACAAACACATGCACACATGCATGCATGCACACTAAATCACAGACATACACACATTAAATCAATAGTTGAAATCACAAACACTGAAAACACACTATGCTGGTGAGTGAACGGGTGAATCTTTGCTAGTGAGAATATTAAATGGCACAGCCTTTTGGAAAGCAGTTCGTCAGAGGTATGAAACATGCTATTACCAACTAAAACAGCATTTTTGCTTTGTGATATCTACTCAGATGACTTAAAATTTATGGAACATATGCAAACATGCCTATGAATGTGTATGCCTCATTTATTCTTAACGACCTAAAAACTCAATGACCCCAGTGTGTCTGCTTTTAAAATTTGTGATATATCCATCTAATGAAATACTAGCTAGCACTGAAAATAAGTCATAAAATGGTTCATCAGGACCTTAAAGACACATTGCTAAGAGAAATAAGCAAAGTTAAAAAGTGTGCATATTTTAAGACTCTACTGTTTTAGAAAATGTACAGTTGTAGACACAAGGTAGTGGCTTCTGAGACGGGAAAGGTAAGAGATGGAATAATGGGTGAAAAGTTGTATTTCCGGATTGGTTTTCTGTCAATTTAAAGCTGCGCTAAAGCAAAGTATTTCCATGGCTATAGATACATCCAATAATGACTAAAATACAAAACCAAGTTATTTCTCAACAGGTTGAAAATCAAAATATCTAATTTTTGTCATACAAAGTGGTCAGAAAAGTTACTATTCACATTAAATATTCATAGTAAATATGCACTTTGATACCAGCAATTGGTTATTTGCAGTGAGCATGTATGAACATACTTGCCTTTAAGTCTTCAGATGTAGATGTTTAGACTCTAACCATTTTCTTTCATGTGAAATGTGAAAATTCAGCAGTTAGAATATTAATACTTCAGTCCAAACACACAAGTGAAATAAAATGGATAAATGACCTCTCTGTTTCTAAGATATTCTTAATCTACTCCATGGCTTATGTTCTGGGTGAAATTAAACACCCATAAAGGATCATTGTTCTTCTCTTCCATACGTCATAAAAAAAGAACTGTCAGTGACCTCAAATTCTTCAATAATTTATTTTTGTCTCTTTGTCAAAGAATAAGAACAATGACTCAGGCATCAATTATATTGCCTTTAGTTATTTCTATCTGGGGACATTACACTATAATATGATTGTCCCAGAAGTGCTTTAAGACCCAGAGCATGTGGGTGTTCTCATTGACCCATCAAGTCCTCAAAATTCCTCTGCATGGTAAGTTCTATTATCTCCTTCCTGTGTTCCCAGAACCAGAGAGTAAAACACCTCACCCAAAGCCACATGACTAGTATAAGGCAGAGTCTGGCTACATGTAATGATTAAATTTGCGCCTCTGCAACTTCCATGATCTCACTTGTCATATACTTTGAGACCAGCTTATTTTGTTTTCATACAAATTTAATTTCATGATTAATCCTGGAAGACACAATTAATTAATAGGGATGCCTTGTGGAAAATTTTGAAAGCAAACAATAAGTCTAAGACAAAATGAAATGCTCAATTATTTACTTACTATATTATATATTTTTTTCATATCTGTTAATGTTAGTAGGATCCTTTAATGAAAGTAAAATCTATTTTATAAAAAGGCTTCAGTTATGTAGGTCAATACTCAATAGCAATATCGGAAAGCACTTCCTATTCTGTGTTTTGAAGCAGTAGTCCGACCCCTGCTTTTATAGATGCTCTTTAAATATTCATAGAATTATAAGTAACAATTCTTGCACCCACTCTTACTGATGCCTTCCCTGTGTCAATTTTTCCTGTAGCTGAATGTGGTCCTTCTGCAGACACCTCTCTGACAGTCACTGTAATTTTGGCTTCCTCACCATTCAGGAGAGAGCTACATAAAAGAACCATCACCTCTCCCTGATGTTTAATCAGGGCTCAGCATGCCCAGGTCCTTTTATGAAAGCTCCCTGGCAGGAAATCAAAGACCCTTTCTTCAAAAACAATAAAACATGAAACAGAGGGATACATCTGTCAATCAAGATAGATTTCTCTTTTTCACAAAAAGAAAGGTCCCTCCAAGAATAAAAAGCTTTCACACTAATTAATATCCATTAAAGTTCCCACCAGTTTAAAGGCTTGACCAAAGTCAAGAATTACCCAGCTAATTCAAATCCAGGAGGTACTTTTCCATTACACTCATGAAAGGACAAGAGAAAGTACTTTTACCAGAAAAGAACAGAACAGTTATTTAGAATTTGCACTTTATATTTGCATGAACAACTTCAGTATGTTGCTTTTCGAATTTTTCACTGAAATATAATATTATAATCAATTATTCAAAAGCAAATGTAAATCTCTAACCTTTTAAAGTGTACTCCCATGACATGGTATGTATTTTCAGTCCTGAAAATACAAAAATGTGTCCTTACTTCTAAACATTTTCATATATTATAGATCCAATTTCTGAGTGGGATTCCCTCACCACATATTATTCTATACATAATAAAGACAGTTAAACTAGATAAAGTTGCCTTCCATCTTGGTTCTGAATCCCTTTATATAATGTTTTACTCTTGATTATCTAGCCCATGTAGCTGGAAACTTCTTAAGACAAGGCTATTTATCTTCCATATGTCTTTAGCCATTTTGATATTGCCCATTCAAGTGGTCAAACCAATTAACTAAGTGCAAATGCTTGTGGGAAGGAGTGGGGGGCTTCTAATGGCGGCTTGAAGGACAAAAGAATGACATTAACAGTGGCTAAATGATAAACTTCTCAAAGCGGCTAACAACCAAATCCATAGAATACAAGACTGAAAAAAAGGCAGATAAACTTTAAAACATCTTTTTATCCTCTTTAGACTTATGATGCCTTTCCTGAAATGTATAAATGTCATTAGATCCCTCGTAGGTTAAATTCAACACATAGATACCACCTGATAGTAATTATAATTATTAAATAAACTTAGTTAAGTAACATTATGTGTCATATGGAATCTGGTCACCTTTCTTGACTGACAGGATAGCTGTGAATCAAATAAATATTTCCAGAAAACCTGAACAAGATTTGCAAATGATAAAGAAGTTTAGAGACTTAACTGAAATTATAAACTTGGAACTATGGTTCAAAGCCACACAAAATCAAGATCTAAAGTTTTTATAACTTATCTACATGCTATCTAAACCAAGCCCACTGAAGGGGACATCTCTGATGCCCCTGGTATAGGGCACTGAAGTTCTAGACAGTTGAACATAGTGGCACGGGCCTTTAATCCCAGCACTCAGGAGGCAGAAGCAGACAGATTTCTATGAGTTTGAGGTGAGCCTGCTCTACACAGCAGGTTCCAGGATATCTATGGCTACACAGAGAGACCCTGCCTCAAAAAATTAAAATATGTAGCTAAATCCCAGAAGGAATCTTGCAAAGCATTGAATAAAATTCAGAGGGAGGCACAAGTTGTTCACCACAGGAAGGAAAGAGGTAAGCCCTAGCCTGGTTGCCAAATATCCTATATACAGCTTGGGAATTCAAATCACTGTCTTTCTAAATTATTTCATAATGTTATCACTAAAAAAAAAAAACCTAAAATTATATGATGATTAATCGATTTAAATATGATCCAAGAGTAGTATCTATTGCCTGGAAGCAAATATTTCTTTTAAAATATGAATTAGAAAATAAGCATATTGCTAGTTTAACTGCTGAAGCAGGCTAGTTTATACCAACAGCTAAGAAACCTGCCCTCTGGGTGCTACGCCCATTCCCCGATCTCCTTACCCCCAATGACATACTAAATGATGGTTTGACCCTAAGTTACCTCCTACTACTTTTCTCCATAAACCCTATGGGGCTTGACAGACTTTACTGCAAGTTTATCATGCATTCTCCATGTACTCAGCATCCATTCAACAGTAATTAGCACTTCTACTCAGAATTTGAGACATATAATGAAACTGCTGGCGTGCAGCCCCTTTGAGAGCACACACGTCCTATAAATATTCTCCTTGTGATTCTTGGGTGCCAGCAACTCTGCTTACCCTGCAGCTGAAGAAAATAACAAGGTGGGTTTACAAATACACAAACCTAATGTAACACCATGAGTATAATGTCATTCAGAACGAATTATATCATGACAGAGAAGGATACAATACAGATACAAAGATGAGCTGGAGAAAGGCTTTACGAAAGAAATACTATGTGAGTATCCGGTATCCGGGAGAAACTGAGTATTTTTAGGACTCTGTCACCCAAGTAAGACACACTGTCTCTGGGGAGTGTCAACGAGGAGGCTGGGCTCAGTAGATAAAGGCAGTCTACCCTGCCATATAAAAAATTCTGTTTGGTTGAGTAAGTAGAATAGTTACTCTGCACATAGATGGGTGATATGGTCAGAGGTATGGTTTCTAATAGCAATGTGCAAAATGACACAGGAGAAACTTGATAATAAGTGAACATGTAAGAAATACTAAAATTTCAGGTTATGTCATAGCAAAATTTGAATTACTATTAGAGGCAAGAGAAAAGGTGAATAGACTTGCAACCATGATGTACTCAATGGGCTCTTTCTTCACTACAGAAATCATTACACAGTGTGTCATTCCACAAAGTGAACTAGTCCCATTTATTAAGCTTCAGATTGTTCTGCCTTCTTTCCTTCCAAGCTATCCAAGACAATGTTTTCAAGCAAATCCTTGACACATGTAATTCTTTAAGAAATAAAATTGAGGCTTTGGGTTTTTCTTAATATTCTTTTATTTTTCATTCAAAAAAATTTATACTTCCTCCCCTTCTCCCAGTCCCCTCCTGCTCCCCCACTAACCCTCCTCCCTCCCCCTACTTCCTTAAGAGGAGGGAGGGTACTCTGCCCTGTGGGAAGCCCAAGGTCCTCCCCCCTCCATCCCGGCCAAGGAAGGTGTGCATTCATATAGACTAGATTCCCAAAAAGCTAATACATGCAGAAGAGATAGGTCCCAGTGCCATTATCAATGGCTTCTCAGTCAGCCCCCACTGACAGCCACATTCAGAGATTCCAGTTTGATCATATGCTCATTCAGTCCTGGTCCAGCTGGATTTGGTGAGCTCCCATTAGATCAGGCACACTGTCTCGGTTGGTGGACCAGCCTCTCCTGGTCCTGACTTCCTTGCTCATCTTCTCCCACCTTCTGCTCTTCGACTGGACCTTGGGAGCTCAGTCCATTGCTCTGATGTGAATGTGGGTCTCTGTCTCTATCTCCATCCATCGGACAAAATTTCTATGGTGATGATCAAGATATTCATCAATGTGACTATGGGACAAGGCTAGATCAGGCACCTTCTCCTCTGCTGCCCAAGTACCTAGCTGGGGACATCCCC